>JAQQAE010015349.1:0-12080 GCA_029823295.1 Pseudamia nigra
GTTGTCCGATGCAAATTTTTTGCAGATTTTTTCTTTGGTATCCGAATTTTTTGTTGTCAGAAGTGTTTGTTATCAGGGGCACCACTGTACTTAATTTTTAAATTTTATTTATTTAACTTTTATCTGTGCAGGTGACACCATTGAGACATAGTGTCTCATTTGCAACAGAGACCTGTTTCAGACCTCAAAATACAGCAAAATGAACAAATAATAAATTAATCTAGAATGTGCAAATGTTTACACAAAACATGCTAAAAACATGTACAAAATCCACATGCAACACAAAAACACACAATCAACCATACTCTATGTCATATTCCAGTTACCGGTAGTCGTTAGATGATTGACCAGTCAGTGATCTGCATGAGCGCCACTATTATAGTCTCACTTTGGGCCACTTGGAACCACAACAAATCAGCACCTGGTATTATGCAGTGGAAATACAAAAAATAGATGCAGAGCAGGTAGCGCTGGAAAAAGTGCTTTAGATCGCATACAGTGATGCATGTTCCTAATGCAGTGTTAGCTACTCTTCATTTGTTATTTTGGTAAAAACTATGGTACATCTTTATCCAGCCGAAGACCTCAGAGAAGAGATCAGCTTATTGGTCCCCACTGTGGCCCACACCTGCAATTTTGGTCCAATACAAGCTGGATAGGGAAAAAGTTGTGACCAAACAACTTATGTGTGAAAGTACCTTTGGTCTTGGTTTAGGTCTTGACTATAACATTACTTTACAACGGCTTCCCAGAATCTTAGTTTCTTATTGCCTAAGATTTGTTTTGGAATGAGTGTACAAAAGATAGTGAAGTGTGAGTCTTCATCTTCCCACATATTCCAGTCAGCTCCAATGGCAGAGGTCTGACCTATCTCACACACTAAAGGAGAGTCCAGTCATCTCCTCCTTCCAATCTTAAAAACAGTGACTCATTCAGCCATAGACAGAAAATGGGTTTTAGCCAGTGGTTGAGGTTCAGTAGAAATGAACAGAGACACACTGCGAGTCAAACATTTTCAACATTGTACTGTACATTATTACTGAAGACGTACCAAATGTGAAAGAACACATATGGAATTATATATGTTATATATATTATATAAACAAAAGAGTGTAAAACGACAGCTTTGCACACTTATGGCATTCTCTCATCAGATTCATCAGGTAGTTACTGAAAGATTTTCAATGAACTGGTGACTCATGCAGGGTGTCCCTAGGTCAGCTGGGATAGGCTCCAGCCCCCTCCCCCCCCACGCCTCCGGCCCTTGTGAGGATTAATGGGTAGAAAATGGATGGATGGAGTTGTCCCTTGTCAAGAGTTAATTTGTGCCATTCCATGCCTTCTTAATATTCTTTACACCATCAGTTGTCTTGTGCAGGAAAAGGGTGAGCAGAACAGCCATATTAGTGCATGAAACACTCAGTTAAGAGAAAAGTCCAAAGTTCATTATTACTTTAAAGTCAATCAACGTGAAAAATCTCGAGAACTTTGAATGTGTCCGTAAGTGCATTCACCAAGGTGATCATACTGCACACTACCTGATGTGCTGAAAATCGTCAGTGTCTGTGGCTGGTTATTCTAAAAAAACTAATCTTCTGCAGCAGATGTAGCACTTCCTTTCCTGGGATGGTCCTCATGAAAGCCAGTTTCATCATAGCCTTTGATGGATGCTCTTTACTCAACTGAGTGTTTCTTTACCATACCAACTCCTGTACAACTACAGGCCAAAGCATTATACATTGGCCCACATAAGCAAAACTAAACGTAGACTATAGGTAAGAAATAAAAAAACATAATTTTAAATAACAAACAGCGATGAAAATAATAAAAGCAATAAAATCCATAAAAATAGAATAACACAATAAAAACAAATACAATGAACACAATTTAAACAATTACATTTAATAAAATCAACTCTGCATACTGGGGTAAAACTTCATTCCATAACATGGATTTGGACTGTACACCCTTCTTTTGCACAAGACAAATGCTGTCATCAAAGCTAGATATGGCTACTTTGGACAATGTCAAATATAAAACATGTTCTACATTGCTTAATGTGAATGTACAATGTTGAAAATGATAAAAATAAAGAAAAAAACAGAAGAAGGGTGTGTCTATACAGGTAGTGTATGTGTGCCCTTACATTTGCATGGGATCCTGAATCTACACTAGGTTAGAACTAGTTTTACCAAAAGCGCAAATATAATGTGCCAAATTTGAATGTTGCGTAACTGCAAAATAAAGCCTTGAAGCATTAACTAAAATGTGTTTGGACAAGTAAGTGTAGGCAAATTAGGTGAATCAACAGTTCCCTGCTGTGACAGTAACACGGATTGTGACTGCAAAACACAAAATCTGTATAGCATTTTAGCATATGTCTGACCTCTCTCTCCCCTGACTCATAATTACTGGTTAGAAACTAAATGCAGAGGCAAGATCCCGCCCCAGAGGCTGCCGGGAGGAGTGAGAGCGGGATTCACTCAGAACCAAGAGAAGTTGAGGACACAACACTGAGTTGATGTTTGAAGGATAACACGCAAAGCAGCGGCAGGAAATCTTTATCCGAGGAGCGAGGACAGAAACTTTACGCACGGTGGCTGTGCGTAAAAAGGTCGTTTTTGGCCACAACTGTGAAAACTCTCCAGAATCCTCACGTCCACCGGGATGTTTAGATGAGGAAAATCACTCTAAAAGGTAGGAGAACTTACTGTGACTGTAGAGGAAACAATATTACTTAGTAGGTGATTTGCGCGTTGCACTGCTCTACCTGTTTCCAAACGATTACGCACTCCAGAGGACTTTCTCCAAAACAGGAAAAACTCATGACTGGCCACCTTCTTTCATTTAAACTAATGGTGGACCTTTCCAAAACACATTTACCAGATCTGTATTACAGGAAAACAGCTTATAAGTAGTAAAAGTTATTCGATGTTGATAAAATATGGACGACATGTTCATCTAATTTCAAGATTTCAAGTGACGCGTAATTTCCTATTTAACTGGAACACATTTTTAATCGTCCTTTGTTCCAGTCATGAATTTTAAATTATTACATATTTGAACCAGAAGTCATGACATTTGTGCCATTAGAACTTCAACAAACTTTTGAAACTCCCTTTGGTTTGGAAATAGTGCACAAAACTGATCATCACTAGCTTTATTTCTGTGCTAAGTCGACTTCGTTTCTATTTAAACCTGCTCTTTAAAACGCATAATTTCTTAATGGTGATTTTTCTTCCTCTGAGTTGTTTTTCCTACACTAATTTTTTTGTGTCATTATTAACTTAATGAAGAGTTTTTGCCCTGTGTTTCCAGTGCTCTGGCGCCCTCTGCTGTGTGACCGAGGAAGGCCAGGGAAGGGACATCATGGAAGAAGGGATGAACCCTGTCATTGTCCACCACTACAACCATTCGGGGAAATGGGACCGGCCTCGCAGTGGCGGGGCCTGTAAAATGGCACTGCTCCTCTTCATTTGCGTGCTCATAGTGCTGGAGAACATCACAGTCCTGCTCGCGCTGTGGAGGAATAAACGTTTCCACAGCCGTATGTACTTCCTCATAGGAAACCTGGCGCTGTCAGACTTGCTTGCCGGTGTGGCCTATGTGGTTAATATCTTTACTTCAGGACGCAACACCTTCTTCCTGACGCCGGTGCAGTGGCTCGCCAGAGAGGGGAGCATGTTTGTGGCCCTGAGCGCCTCCACGTTTAGCCTCCTTGCCATTGGGATAGAGAGACACATGACAATGGTGCGTCTGCGTCCATGTGAGACAGCGGGTCGAGGGAGGCTTCTGGGACTCCTGGCAGCCTGTTGGTTAGTATCAGTGCTGCTCAGTGCTCTGCCCAGTCTTGGCTGGAACTGCTTAGATAGGATAGACTCCTGCTCCACTGTGCTGCCACTTTATGACAAGAGTTATGTGGCTTTTTGCATCAGTGTGTTCAGCGCCCTTTTGGTAGCCATCATCATCCTCTACATCAGGATTTATCGCCTGGTGACCTCCAGTGGCCGCAGGGTGAGCAGCCGGCCATCAGAGCGCTCACTGGCCCTGCTGCGGACAGTGGTTATTGTTCTTGGAGTGTTTGTCATGTGTTGGACTCCCCTGTTTGTTCTGCTGTTGCTGGATGTGGGATGCAGCCCTGATAAGTGCCCTGTGCTGTACCAAGTGGACTGGTTCATAGCACTGGCTGTGCTCAACTCGGCCCTCAATCCTCTTATATACACTCTGTCTAGTAGGGAGATGAGGGCCGCCTTCTTCCGGCTGCTCTGCTGCTGTCAAACCAGCATGGAGCACACTGGGACTCCTGTGGTGGGCAACCCTCACCTGGGCACTATCATCCCTACAGCTGAGAACAGTAAGACCAGTTTAGGGGCAGGTGGAGGAGGCAGTGGGTCTGGAAAGTCCACGCTGAATAGAGGGAAGATTCCCACACCTATGAACTCTGACAATAAACATGGAGACCCCTCTGCCACCCCCGTGCCCCACCCCTCAGGCCCCGCAGACCTGCTCTCTGCAGTGCTTGTGAAAGCTGGGGCCCTTCCATCCCTTAGCAAGTTTTGAAAGCACCTTAGAAACACCAGTCACCCAGAGGCAGACAGAGAACTTCCATAGTCCTACTGTCAGCTTCTTTGTTTATGCACTATGACACAGGATGGATGAAGTACAAGAAAAACAAGCAGAAACATTCAGATGGGACAGAATATGCGAAGACTGAACAATCAAACACATTTAGAAGCCACTACAGCAAATCAGTACTAATGATAAAGCGAGGGCAAATAAGGGCTGAGCGATAAGGCTACACATGGTAAATGTCAAATCATCATGTCTTTCAAGTTTCAGGTTGTTCTTTTTCATCTTTTTGAGGTGTGGAGGTTTTTCTAAATAAAGGCTGTGAAAATAATTCACTTGGTGCCGTCAAACCAGAGATATCCACATGGACAAGCGTCTTTGAATTGTTGTGATTTGTGCCATCACAAGTCATGGCCAATCACAGTCAAGCTAAAAGGTATTACTGCTGTGTCTCATGACATTTAAAATTTTAAAACATCACCAGTTGTAGTGATGCATGGCACGGCAGTGCATCGGTTAGTACGCGCCCCTCACAGCAAGAAGGTTTGGCGTCAGCACAGAGCTTTTCTGTGTGGAGTTTGCATTGTTTCCCTGTGCCAGCGCAGGTTTCCTCCACGTCCTCCAGTTTCCCCTGCACTCAAAAACCATGTACTAGGGTGTGTGGGCTGCTATTGCAATGGCAGCCGTGTATGTGTGTGCGCCGTTACCATGGCAGCATAATGAATTTCTCATAAGGGATTAATAAAAGTACCATAAAAACATAAAAACAGCCAATCATATGCAAGATAAATTCCTGATAGAACATTCCTGACAGTTTTTTTTCTTTCAGAAAATTTAAAATATATGTGTTTATAGGAGCTTTTAGACAGAGTACAATCACAGGCCATGCTGGGAATGACCGGTATTTCAATTAATTAGTGTTTTCTGATTAACAGTGGACAGATTTATAAAGAGGCCTTTGGGAATCTAAGGAAGAATTAAATTAACATGCTTCGCTTTGCCAACACCCTCACAGAAGTTTTTTAGCTACCAGCTGTACAGATATGAATTTTATGTGGGATCTTTAAAGGCTTATCTTTGCACTTGAGTGAAATTTGACAAAACCAATCCTATGAAAGATGAAAATTATTTTATGTGCCAGTGTGCACCAAACAAACCCAGACGACAAATCATCATATCACAATTAGACCTGTCACAGTACAAATTTGTTATGCTGCAATTATTTGATGTAATTGTGATAAGTGTCTCTGCAACAATTGGAGATACTGACAGAGCAACATATTTTAGCACGTTTTCATATTTTCACTCTTTAAAGACATCACTCTATCACGTTGAATTTTTCCGCCATGAGTTCAGTGTACAACTAGACCTCCCACCACACTGCTTTATTTTGATTTTGTGTCTTTTTCCAGTTACTCACTTATAGGCTTTGTATATTTTATGCCATATCTGTCCTGTTAAATTATCAGGAATGGAAAAATATGTTTCATTTTCAAAGTTTCAAATGTCTAGATGTTCATGTTAAACAATTATTAGACAAATACTAAAGCATTAGCATAAAGTAAAGAGAGGAGACAATGTTTTTAATCACATCATATGTACTCTCACTATTGGGATCACTCTAGTTCCAGTAAGGATAATTTTCACAATATGGCATAATATTTCAATAATCAAAACATCTGGACTCCAAGAAAAACTATTGTGATAAAATCTGAAAATTACATTATATGCCATGAAATAATGACAATATTTATCATTGATCATTCTCGCTTTATCGCCCAGCCCTAAAATAAGATATCTGTCTTGAGTTGGAACATTTCAAAACTTTTCCATGAAGTGATTCAAGTGAAACTTTTCTTTGTGTTGCATGTCTGTATGTTTCATTTTTATTTGTGTCATTTTAAGCCGTAAAGATGCACTTTTTTGCGTTTATGATATGCAGTTATCTTTAAAACACCTGCATTTTGTTTCCATCACAGCTTTTGTCTGGCCAACTATTTATTTTCTGTGAAAACATATCTTAATAATAATGTAAGCTGTTTGGTTGAATGTTTTGCTTTGTGTGCATAAAACCACCATGGTACTGGGACTTTAATGGTGGTTTTAGTTGTGATTTGAAATGCACTGTAAGAGTCAAACACGATAAAGGTTTATTGTGAGACTGGCGGCCTCTTGAGGCTGCAATGTATATAACACACCTAAAAGAAAAATCTATACAATGAAGAAAAATCTGGTACAAGCAGAGCTGGGTGATACATGGATAATTATTGTTATCATGATAGACATATTTCTCTTTGTGATAAATATTAATAAGATTTTTTTTTGCATTAGTTTATTTTGATTTAAAGTTGACACATTAAGTACATCAAATTAACAAACTAAAAACAAATTTGAAATTAGAGACTGTCTTTTGGAGTCTTTTACTTTATCTTTGTCTTTTAAAGATACAGTCTATGATGTTGGGAATCTATTTAGTAGCTGAAGGTTTGAGCGGACTGCTATAAATACAGGTGACCTGCCAGTGAACACGACTTACAACCTCATAGGTGCACCAGCTCAGGCGCTCATTTGTGGAGTTGACAACAGTGGAGCTGATGTAACCACAGGATGACTGAAGAGAGTCTGCATTTCTTCTTTGTTTCTGGCACTGCTAAAAAAAAAGCAACCAAACAATAGACAGAGATATTAGCTTGTTGACTGGCAAATAGTTGTCATCCACAAATGATCAGCTGCTAGCTACTTTCTCAACATCATAGAGTGCACCTTTAAGTGTTTTTGTAATGTAATGTTTATGTTTTTGTATCTTCGAGGATCTTTACACTGCATTATCTCAGGAATGTCTATTTGTATATTTTCCATCATTTTGTCCGTTTTGGCATCTTTAGTTTCTTTTTAGATCCTTTTTCGTCTTATATTTTTTTATTGTGCTGTTTTGAATCTGTTTTGTCTTTTATCTATTTTTGTCATCAGGTGCATTTCCATCACCTCAAGAAAGAAATTAAATGCACATTTTAAAAAAATGCACATTTAATTTCTAGATGGAAACACGGCAAATTTTGAAAGAGTTTGAAATTTCACATCAAAAACTGCTGCTTAAAGGTGATGGAAAAGTCAATGTAAAAAAAGTAAATGTGCATCAGTTCAAAGAAATGCAAAGGGAATAAGAAATGTGGAAAATGCAGAATTGATGTCAGCCACTTGCACCAGGGGCAGATAGAACAGCTATGTTGAGGATCACATGCAGGTAAGCACACATTGATGTTACAGTAACAACCAGCAGAGCAAACAGCTGGAGGTTAATACTGCCAACTGTTTCCATTTTCTTCAAGCCTGTAATAAGGGTAACTGCAGATAGCTTCAGATCTCTTCAGATATTTGTGGTGAAATATGCTTTTTAATGACAATACGTACATTTGCCTGTTTTTTCCTATAGGTACCGGATTTAAAATCTAGTGCATCCCTCCATTTGCTGTGGTTAAGCACCTTTCACAATTCCCAAAAAGTAGTTTGATGGAACAGATGCACATTTCCTTTTATGAAATTTCTGAAAATTTGTTTTAAATATGCAATACATTTGGATGTAAGCCAAGCTAATTTCCATCTTTTTGCATCACTTGCCGTCTTTTGCATATTTTTCAAATCTAATTCGTCTTTTAAGCATTTTTTTTGTCATGCTGTGTCTTTTAGCGTCCTCTCATCTTTTTGTGTCGTTCATTTCATTTACATCTTTCAGCATCTATTGCATCTTTTAGCTTCTCATAATTAATCTTTTACATCACATTTCATTGTTTCCTGTTGTTTGGTGACTAGTTTCTTTTTTCATCTTTCACCTTGTAGATCTTTATCATATTTTTTGTCTTTTGTTTTTTTTTTGCACTTTTTATGTCATTGTGTGATTTGTGTCTTTTTCCATCTTTTTCTTCTTTCTTGAGCATTTTGTCTTTTATTTATATTTTATTTTTTGCATCTTTTTTGCATCCTCAAATTTGTATTTCATTACAGTTTGTCACTTTGTGTCTTTTTCCATCTGCTTGGCATCTTTTTCCACCTTTTATGTCATATTTTGTTGTTTTGCAGCTTTTGTGTTTTTGCATTTTTCATCCTTTATCTCATTTTTCAATATATTTCCTTGTGTCCTGCTTTCATCCTTTTTGCACCAGTTTTGTCTTTTTCATCATTTAAATCTTTTAGCATGTCTTTTTTTGCTTTTGTTGTATCTGTTGTAAATTACTCATAACTACTCCCATCTGCCTTTAAATATGGATAAAATAAGGATTTAACTTTATGGTGCTAGTTATCAATGACATAACTGAAAGGAAAATTTATATCATGAGATCACCCAGCTCTACCTACTGTATACACATCATCATTGTTATTTTGTGGCATTAGTAGGGCAAAAGTGTAGCGTTTGTCCTGACGGTGGCACCAGAGGAAAGGCCACATCATTACCTTTAAGACTCTAATTCACACTTGCTTTATATCCTGTCATCAGTCTGATCTAGTTGCATCAGCTGTATTAGTCTGATTAATAACACTCATCGATGTTTTTATTTTTTGCTTCTCATCAGCACATCTAGAAACCACTGACACATCAACTAACCACTCGTGAATAGGAACATAGGATGTGAATTATTTAATGGTGGCAGACTGTAAATGACATTTCTTCCCAGGGTCGTGTAGTGCCTGATGCAATAACATTATATAGCAAATATAATAAAAAAAATCCTATTCCCCTTTATGAGATTTTCATGTGTTGTGTTGTTACATTAAATCGATAGTGTCTCCTTCAGAGCTCTGGCTTGGTGCTGCTGAACCTTTGTATAAATACAACAGAGCCATTCATTGACAAAACTGTTTCCAAAAAAGTTGAGCCAAAATGTAAAATATGAACAAAAACACAGAGGAATGATTTGCAAAACACTGAAACTGAAAATGTCACAAAAAAATCAACTGTTGAAAGAGAGGAATTTCATTATTTTTTTGGAAATGTTATACATAATGTGAATTTGATGCGAGCAGCATATTTCAAAAACACTCAGCCAGTTCATTTGTTTGTTTACTGGTTCATAGGATCCCAATTAGTGGCATCCAAAGGTGTCTACTATTCTTCCTGGGTCCATACACATACATTTTTGATATAGGATGGAGCCTTATTGTTTAGGGCTTTGTATGTTAAGAGGAGGATTTTAAATTATATTGTAAACTTTACCGGTAGCCAATGAAGGGAAGCTAGTACTGGAGAAATATAACCTCTCTTTCTGACTCTAGTTAAAGCTTGTGCTGCAGAATTTTTTATAGAGTTATTTGTACATCCTGCCAGTAGTGAGTTAAGATAAGAGTCATAATTCTTTTTATATGAATTATCAAATATAATACAACAAAAAAGTTGGAAAAATAAGAAAAAGGAAAAAATAAATATAAAAACAAATCACTTATGATTCAAATACAGCCGGTCACAAAAAAGACCAGGAAGTTGTGAAATGCTTAAGAATCACACCCGGTGGATCAATTAATGAGCTTAACTGGCCATAGGTTAGGAACATGACTAGGAACAAAAAAAGCATTCCAGAGAGCTGAAGTCAAATTAATGACGGTTTCAGCTCTCTGTGGAAGACTGCAAATGATGTAAGGATAATGTTACTCAGCATAAAATTGTAAAGAATTTTGGAGTTGCATGTCCTACAATTTATACTACCATTGAAAGAATCATACAATCTGAATAAATGTTTTTGGGGTGGCAGTGGCTCAGGAAGAAGAGCAGGTTATCCTATAACCAGAGGGTTGGAGGTTCTAATCTGACTCCATCCCAGTCATTTTTGTTGTGTACTTGGGCAACGCACTTTTCCAGCCTTGCCTTGTATGAATGCGAATGAATGAATGTTTGGTGGTGTTCAGAGAGGTCGTTGGCACAGCTTGGCAGCCATGTTTCCATCAGTCTGCCCCAGGATAGCTGTGGCTACAGATGTAGTTTACCACCACCAGCGTGTAAATGAATAATGGATTCAGTGTAAGTGTTTTGGGAAGGAGACTTGAAAAGCACTATATAAATCAAAAATAGTATCATTATAAATCTGTGTACACAAGGAATGAAGCTGAAAACTAATAGTGTATGATCTGACAACAAACAGACATAATTCTATAGTGGACATTGCTATATGGGTTCAGGCACACTTCCAAAAACCACTGTATGTTAACACATTTCATCACTACATCCACAAATGACAGCTGAAACTCTGCAAAGAGGAAAACCTATGTACAGAATATATATATAAATATAAAATATTATGGACATCATGTGCTCTGGTCGCAAGAGGAGAGGGACCATCCAGCTTGTTTTTAGTGCTTAATTCAAAAGGCGTAATCTGTGAAGGTAGCAGATAAGGTAAGATACGCTTTTTTAATCACATACAGTTATACACAGTGCAATGTACAGTGAAATATGTTTGTGTCTGCAGCCAATAATACGGCCAGTGGTATTTTATGTGAATTTGTGCACATGGCACAGGTAACTTGGACATTTGTGAAGACATTAATCCTGAACAATAGACAGTATACAGGCTTCCAAGCAGACAACGTTTTCTGCAGGAAAGGCCTGGTTTCTTTCAGCAAGGCAACATCAGTTGACCCCCTCCATCTGGTGCTGTGTGGTCTGGGTGGCAGACAAAGGTGGCGCCCTGGGTGGTCCAATCCCCAGTTGCCAAAACTAGCTCCAACAGGGAGGAGGCCGTGGGGCAGATCCAGGAGATGCTGGAGGGACTATGTCTCTCGGCTGGCCTGGGAATGCCTGAGGGTCCCCCCAGAGGAGCTGGGGGGTTGGATGGAGAGAGGGAAGTCTGGGCTTCTCTGCTCAAGCTGCTGTCCCTGAAACCCTGACCAGGATATGTGGAAGATGATGGATGGATAGAACATTAGACCACAGTCTGCATACAATGGCTTGCAAAAGTATTCATACCCCCTGGATGTTTTCACTTCTTATTGCAGTTTAAAATGAATCATTGTCACTAAAATTTGCCTTGTTTGGCAATAATTTACAAAAAACAAATCTTTAATATCAGAGTGAAAACAGATTTCTACAAAGTATTGTCAGTTAATTAAAAATGTATATAATGAAATATAATTGTCTAGGTATTCATACCCTTTAAGTCAGTATTCTGTAGACTCACCTCTGACTGCAATGACAGCATTCCGTTTGTGTGGTAGCTCTTACACATCTCAATACCACAATTTGTCTCTATTCTTCATTATAAAACTACTCAAATTCTATCACATTGGACAGAGATCAGGAGCAGCTAGTCATTTTCAAGTGTGGTCTCAAATTCTCTTGAATTAAGATATAGGCTCTGACTCGACTCCAGAACATTCACAATGTGGTCTTTAAACTATTTTTGTGCAGTTTTGCCATTTGCTTCAGGTCATTGTCTTCCTGCAAAGTAAATCTTCTAGATAGTTGCAATTCTGTCAGACTGTGTAAGGTTTAAGATGTAAAACTGCTCCCTTACTGAGCTGGGAAC
>JAQQAE010015350.1:0-12080 GCA_029823295.1 Pseudamia nigra
GGAAAGTGAGGAGAAAGCCGGGGGGGGGAGAGAAAGTGAGAGGGAGAGTCATACAGAAGGAAAGTGAGAGAGGAAGAGAGAGAGAGAGATGTGGTGAAAAATAAGTGTGATCGACAGAAAATAGGGGAGCAGGGGAGAAGAGACTGGCTTCGTAGACAGGGAGGTGAATATAAACACAAACTCTGTGTCTCTCTGTCCCTTACACACATGCTGTAGCATATTGACAAGGCAAAGTTAAGTGAGGTGGCGGAGTGTGAGACAGCCCTTAATAGGTCCCTGATGGACCCCTGAGATGAGAGGCCAGTCTCTCAAAACAGAGGGGGGAGAGGAGGCGGGGGTCATAGGTCAGAGGTCAACCAATCATTACAGCCCCCCCCCCCCACACCTCACCCCTCGATCTATCCCTCTCCACTCCCTCCACCGCCAGGCGTTCCTCTTCTTTCCTCTCCCACTTGACTGCACAGTGCCTAATGATTATTAACACGTTAAAACACTTAAGGAGCGCTGGGAGCGAACGCACCCCAGAGAGACACAGAGATGAGAGGAGAGCAGGGAGAGAGCGGGGGAGATGGAGCTATGGTAATGATGTTCTTGCACATGATTTGCCGGATAGATATCACTAATCACCTCATCCCTATGGTGACACCATTGGGACACACACACACACACAGTCTGACTATACATTCATACAGAACCAGCCATATCAACCGAATAAATATTTCTCTTTTGCATATTTTCAAAGACATGGTGAATATTTTAAAAGCTGCTCATTTTTGTGTGTAATAATGTGTGCATATGATTCAAATGTGTACGTGCATGTATGTTGGCCCGCCTGCAGTGCTTGTCCGTGCTTGTTTTCTGCAGCCCAAATTTTGTCCTCTTGTGCACAAGCATGTAAAGCAGGTTTGTGTGTACACCATGTTGTGTGCGTGTGTGTGTGTGTGTGTGTGTCTGTGGAGTAGCAGGGAGCCCTCTCATCTGTGCTTAGCTCCGTAAATGGTGAGTGATTGAAGGGTTTGATGTGGAGTGATTCAGCTGGGAGCTCGTCTGTCTGCGTCGAGCCCCACAGCTCATAATCTCATGTAGTGAAGCTCTTCACGACTTGGAAATCTGAAGCCACTGAAGATATTTTCAGCCACTGAAGATGAACTCAAACTAAAGAAATCACTCACCAAAAGTTTTCCCGAAAGGAGTGCTTCTCTTATGGTGCAAAACGGGCAAACGAGATGAATGGGGAAAAGTCTTTGGAAAAGAGACAGAGATAAAAATGATGATATCTCCACAAAGAAATTTAGACTCTCTAGAAAACAAACATAGAATTTAAAACCTTTGAGATCATCTCAAAAGAATATTAAAACACTTTAAATATTATAAATGTGGTATACGCTTAGAGGGACATTTTGGTATCTTCACTGATAATGTCAGTGTGCTCTAGTTTCTATTGTGTATGTTTGTATACCACAGATAATTTACGGATTTATGAAGCAAAAACATGATTTAGAACTCAAGTACATTCACTCATTTACAAGTACTTGAGCAGTTATGTTAGAAATGTACTTCTGAGAATAGATGTTTTGCATCTATCGAGTACTATTTACTCTGACTCTATTACATTTGGCCACAACACATTGGAGTAGCGGTCATTTTTACACTGACTTTGTTTTTCTTCCAAATAATCAGGAACAGTCGATATTCTGCATACACTCGTGTCAACAGACAAGCAGAAATCAACAAAACGAAAAAGTAAATTAGCAGAAATGAAGACAAACAAAACAAACAAAAATGAACAAAATAAACACCAAAATGTGCAAATAGTGAACAAATTAACCAGTTTAATGAACAAAAATGAACAAAACAATTAAGTACATTCATAAAAATGAACATCATATGAACAATATGAGCAACACATTTGAAAAAAAGCAACCAAAAAAATATGGAACAAAGTGTGCAAAAATTAACAAATAATCAGATAAATTAACAAAAATGAATGAAACATTCAGGTAAACTAATAAATTATATGAATAAAATGAGCAACAATTTTTTTAAAAATAAACTAAAAAGCTATAAAAATGTAAAAATAAACATATGTGACAAAAAGAGCAAAAACAAAAGCAAATAATCAGATAAATCACCAAAAGTGAACAAAATTAAACATGAACAACTATGAAAAAATGAACAAAATCTGATCGATAATGTGAACAAAATTGTTCACATTATCGACACAAACTTCAAGCTCAAAACCCAAATATCAAATGTGGTCTTCCCTTAGAATTCTTTTCTGTGGAAATGAGATCACAAATCAAATAAATATATTTTTACTCTATATATGTAAATGATTAAAAGCTATGTAATACTACAAATTGGACTTACTTAGTGATTTTTCATTTTTAACACAAAGAGAACAGAAAAAAAATTACCCGAAAGATTAATCCAATAATCAATAATCACTCATCTCTGACATTGAAGAAATGCCCTTTAAGGTCAATACATTTACACAATCACATGACATTTGTGTTGGAGATTGTGCTGCAATGGAGCATTTTTGACGTTTATTTATTTATTTATTTATTTATTTACAAGGAACCCTATTAGCTCAGTGTCACAACAGTCAGCTAATCTTCGTGGGCTCCAAAATAAAATATATAACAATTACACAATCATCATTAGCTCATTTATATCATGCTGAGTTCAAGTCCATCAGCTGAACTTCATTTCAATGTAAAACTCACTACTGTTGCACACTGTTACTGCTGTAAAGAGCCAGCACACAGCTACGAAAGGACTTGGGACAGAGAAGGCAGCGGGAGTCCACTACACAGAAATCAGTGTACAGGCTGTTTTCATGGATGCAGGCAACTGAGACAGTCATTAAGTTGGCGAACGCCAACAAGCAACAGACTTCAACCCAAACTTCACATATGCACACTTACATATGTGTACTCAATGCAATCTGGTTCTAAGCAATTTTAAGTTTCCATGTGCTGTATGCTAAATAAATCTGTAAAATAGACAAACAGCCCTCTGTGTAAGTGTAATTCGAGTCATGTTTGGCAAATGGATCACCCCTCCATCTGCCGTCCATAGGCACATACAGCATTTCAGGACAGACACAAAGTATTTCATCTGTTCCAACAGAGAAGGTGGGTAAATGTGTGTGTCCCAGGGGTGTATATTGTGTCACTGGGGGTCAGCGGAGTGGCTGCTGGGGGAGGATCTGCTAGTGAAGTGGTCAAGCAGCCCCAGATGGGTTTCTAATAGTCTTAATCCAACAGGTCACCACACAGGGCTCTGCCACCCCTCGTGAACCTGGTTTTCCTCTCCTTCTGCCTCCTCTCGCTCACTTTTAACTCTGCTTATCTAACCTTTTCTCTCTCTCTCTCTCTCTCTCTCTCTCTCGCTCTCTCTCTGTGTGCCCCCTCCCCCTCCTGTCTCGCTTTGCTTGTCTTTCCAGAGGAGCAGCGAGAAGCTAATGAGGCCTGGCTGGCGTTTATCCAGCCCTCTATCCCCTCGCGTGTGTCTGTGAGTATATTTGCTTGTGCGGGGTGATCCTAACTATTTTCAACCCAGAGTTATACTGATATTTGTCTGCATCAAAGACAAATATGAACTCACTTTTTTGCATCTCCAGGCACATTAATGCAGCTCTACTGATAGAGAAAAACACAAAGTGAGAAGCTGCCCTGTAAAAAGAGAACCTAATCAAGATGGAATAACTAAAAACAACCCAATGTGTCCTACTGAGCAGGTTTTATGTTTCAGGGTTTTTTATTATTAACATATTAATACTGGTGAGTAACCATCAATTTAAAGCTATTTAAGTAAAATGACTAACAAGTACCAGACTGCTTTGTTCATTTTTCATCTTATCCGTATATACAAATCTGTGTTAGATAAATATACAGTACACACTATGGCTTTGTCAAACCACCAAAATGTTAAACCAAAGCTGAGTGACTGAAAAGTTGCCAGATACTGTATAATTATAGGTTCAAAAAGAGTACATATAATGGGGGAGCTGTGATTTTCCCAGTAAAACACATATATTACATTTCACAAACAAGGTGGCAGGTTGTTTTTTTTTTTTTTAACATTTATTTATCAGCATTTTTGCCTTTTTTGATAGGCACAGTGAAGAGAGGACAGAGTGAGGAGTGCCATGCAGCAAAGGGGCCCTGGGCCTGAGCCGTACAGGTGCACGCCATGAGGTGCAGTTACAAAGTATCTTGCACTGAAAAAATAGTCTTGATAGACAATCTGAGCTTCTGTAATAGATCACACAGATCTGAAGTACAGGTTATCACGACGTAGAATACTGTAGTTTTCATCCAGGAACCCTGTTGCTCCCCCATTTACCTGAAAGGACTTTTAATGTCCATCCAATAAGAATGCATAATGGCACTCAGCAAAGCGCACACCTCCACCAAGGCCCACAGTGCACACTCGATCATATTTGATTGAATATACATTACTGAATTTGAAGCCGCTGAATCCTGGTTTTTACTTAGATCTGGGCCAAACTGGGGATATTCATAGAAAATATTCTCTGAAATATCTCTGATTTTTTCATCAATAACTGTACATTATTTGCTAAAATAGTTACCACAAATCTAAAAAAAAGCCCTACCTCACAAAGTTAAAGAAAGTGATTTTTTAAAAATTCCTGGATCTGCCCTTTTAACTGGATCCACACCAGAAGTAAATGGGTCCTTCCTCGGTCCAGGCTCTACCCTTCTTCCAGGCTTTGTGAACATCAGGTCAGTAGTTTTTGTATAATCGTGCAGATCAACCAACCAACAAACCAACAGATGCTGTTGAAAACATAACCTCCTCGGCAGAAGTGGACAGGTGTACCAGCACCATGGAAGCTAAACAGTGCCACTGTGAATGCAGGCTGCAGTATTTAGCCATCTGAAAAAAAAAAAAAACCTGTTCAGGAGTGCACTAGCTTTCCCTGCTGTCAGCTATTCATGAACAAACTTAAGGTGTTATATTGCCCTTTTTAGAGCCACCCTGATAAAAAACAGGTGATCAGGAAAGGGGAGTATGACAATAAACATGAAAAAAGAAAATATTCTACTCTAAATACAACATACAATGAAAATATACAATTTTGCTTATTTCATAGTGGTATTACTTAGCTTCGATGTCTGCTTGTGGTTGCCTGTCGGCTCTCTCAAGTGTCGTTTCATCCATTCTGTTCTTTTATTCTGCATATTTTTCCCACGTATCCAAGTTAGCAGTAGGTATTGCTATCATAATGTAGTTGCTACTGAGAGGGAGAAACACTGACATTAAGGTGCTGTTACAGGGTGAAGTATTTGTTCCTGTTGTACAGCACTTTGTTTCAGCTGTGGTTGTTTTAAAGTGCTTTATAAATAAAGTTGATTGATTGATTGATTGATTGATTGATTGATTGAAGGTACTACAGAAAAGTGCTACATAGTGTTTTCTCTTTTACTGTTTAAAAAAAAAATAGGTTAACAGTACATGATGACCAATAACTGATGTGGAGCTTGTGTGCATGATGAGCAATCAAGGTTGTTAGTTTTTCCTGGTAATGATATGCTATGCAATTTCCTAAAACATTGCTAATAATACTTAGAATTTGTTATAGCTGCCCCAGACACCAGAACCATATAAAAGGCATAACACATTAAAACATTTAACCTGTTAAGATGATTTCATAGGGGCTGTGAGTTTTTTGAAATTATGTATTGCTTTCTTGTTTTGCAAAATCTTTCTGTTGCCACATAATATTGCTGATTTTAAGTAATATCTTTCCTTTGCTTATGAGAGCTGGGTTTTTGCAGTGTACTCCAGAAAGACAGGTAGTCACAGACTATTAGAAATGGGAATTCCAAGGTTGATTTTCAGGTATGGAAGGCAGGTTTTCTGCCCCATTAAAAGGATCCAGAACAGGGAGATGCGCTCCACCTCGGATAAGATGCTCTCCTTATCTCTCAGCGGAACAGACAGATGGAGAAAGCATTTCTGCTTTTCCCTGTGTCCGTGAAGCACCTGCCTGTTTTCCATACAGACGAACTCTCCCTGGGAAACAAACACTAAACAGCCTCCTGGCACATGCTTTGATGCTGCAATCTACCTTTTTCAACCTGTGAATATCCTCAATACATCATTAGCACACATTACATTGGAATTTGCAGACAGTTGGAGCTAATGAGACACATTTCAGAGAGTAGATTTCAAAAAACGGTTCACAGTTTGACAGACGACCATACAGCGGTGGTTCATATTTGATATAATTTACGGAGTAGCAACAGATAGGAAGCAAGACACCACAGAATCACATGTGAAGCTGCTCTGGGGAAATACTGTAGGTGGAGAGAGGACCTGTCACACACATTGTTGCAGCAGTCATTAGCGCTAAGTGACAGATTCTGGTGGCCCCTCAATAAGCTGAGGGAGTGTGTGTGTGTGTGTGTGTGTGTCAGGGAGGCAAGACAGCGCAATGTAATGTATTATATCAACAACAGGTTCACTCCAACACCCCAGCCAACGTGACAGTGTTAATATTGCAAGATTATTATTCAGCTTAGCCGAGCTGAAGGTGTGATGACCTGAACAGGTGACGGGACTAATTAACCACCATTTGACCCTGCCTGCCTCAGACAGCTGCTCTGTGTGTGTGAGAGAGAGGGAATGGGAGCGCTCGCTGTGAGTGATATCCAGCTTAAGAAATCATTTTTTTTATTCCTCTTCTGGTGAGGGTAAAGTAATTGCGCATCCACCCGTCCATCAAATGTTTCAGGCATTAAATTTCAGGTGATATCCCACACATGATTTGATTTGCATAAGAAACAAATAGAATGATCTTGCAGCTGGTGGCAAAAAAATAATAGTTTTTAAGATGATATTGGTTAAAATTAGGTGTTAAAGGTAATGCTGCAGGGTGCAGCCAGTCAATCAGAAGGACATACATACTGTATGAGAAGGGCTTTTTCATTTAAAGTATTTAATGTGTTTGTGTGGGATAGTGCTGCCTACCTGCTGATATACTGTAAAGATCATCAGTTGAATGACAGCTAATCATCAGCAGGCAGGTGTCCATCAGCATAATAAGAGCTGAGAGGGTCTGTGCTGTGCAGGTTCAAAAGGAGCTCAGCCGTGACAGCTCTGTTATGTTCATTTACATACCTCAATGAGATTCTTGTGAAAGAAAGAACAGGTTTTTCCCTCATGACCTGGAAAAAAATTCAACCAGACAAAGTAAATGAAACTGATGACAAGGAGAAGTCTTAGTACAAACCAGAAGCTTATTTTGATTTGTTAGCAAATTGTCTTTCTGTTCACCTTTGTTCTTTTTAGCATTTTTTACTTTCTTTAACAAATTTTAACTTTGTCTCACTGCTCAAGGAAAATGAGAGCAACTCACTAAAGGAGGATTTATTTTTTCTGTTGTCCATTTATGGATTCATCTGTCCATCACTTATAACACAGACATGTTTTAACTGGACCCTGGAGGATGTTGCAGGCTGCTCAATTTTGCATCTGATTACTGCTTTTTGCTGTTTAAAAAGTGACACGGTACGTTTCAGTCAGTTTTAATAAATCCTTATTTGTGCCTATATAAAGCAGTAGCCTTCAAATTGCTGTGTTTATGCAAAGCTCATAATGTTTAATTTCTTCATGTTTTTAAACCTTTTTAGAGCCATTTGAAGGAAATACTTGTTTTAAAGCTATTCTCATGAACTTGAAGCCAATGATCTGACTACTGTCAGTGGTAGCAAAGCAAATCCAGACTTCAACTGACTGTCACTACAAATATGTCAGCTTCTTTTCCCTGAGGTCATTATAGTCTTAGTTATTAAAACTGTTGCCCTTTTAATGAAATTTTAGGGTTTCAAGTAGATTTTCACTGAACTCCTAGGAAATCTTTTTTTTCCATAAAATACAGTCCAAAGGTCAATGTCTGGAAGATATTCCCAAGATATCTCTTTTTCATCAGTTGTGCTTCTAATTTACCACATGTGCAAGCTCCTGTTGTCTGACTAATACAGATCAGCAAAGTCTTAGGGATGAACTTGAGTCATAGATCTTTATGGTCAAATGCTATTAGTTTGTCATTTTATCACATTTGGGAGTATATGTCAAATTTTGAGCATTGCTTTTGGATTTGAATCACCTGTTACTTGCCAATGAAATCAGTGTGTACTGTATTCCTTAAACAACATAAGTCTGTATGTACTCATAGATTTATCTGTCAGTGCACCAAAAACATCTATTCCAGACCCTTTTTCCACTTTTACATATTATATTTGCCATATTAGCTCAAGTTTGCTCAAATTTTCTCATCTACACTTCCACTACAGGTAGAGTACCCTCCCAGTGTGGTTGGTCGCTCATAGTGATACATTGTAAACATACTTATCTTCAATGCAGTGGCAGTCTGAGTCATGAAATGTAGTTTTAAAGGTGACATACTGTTAAAAATATAGCTTCATGTCTCTTCCTATTGTAAACCAGTCTGAGACCTCTAAAAATAATGTTAGCATCCAAATTAAAGGCAAAATACAGGCAGCCTCTTTTCAGATAACTGGACCTGAAATGAGTTTGGATTGGTAATTGTTTGTATTGTCACAAATAAAAAATCACTGCACTCCATGAACACTGGGCTCACAAGAACCAGCAAAACAATCTGGAATTTTTGGATAATGGGACAGGAAGTTTACATGATGGTATCCATGGTGTTGAGGGAAAAGAGCATGGTCTGCAGGAGCTCATATGCAAACCACACTCTTTTCCTGTCTGCACTATGGATACCATCATGCAGTCAGGAAAAGACTGGTCTGCAGGAGTTCCTATGCATTTAAAGCAACACACTGCAGCTGGAAACCAAGAGTCTTCAAACCCAATACAATGGAGATTTTTAGCTAAAACTTAAAATCCACTCAAAATAACATATGCAAAAATAGCTACATAGGTGATGAATATATGCGGATAGAAGAAGAATCCCCTCCAGCTATTGGAACATGAGGATGGACATACGTACCTGATGCAGTAATAACGAATTGACCACTTTGTAATTTTCATGGTTTCATGTCATGTTTAGCATTGCTTTAGCTTGCGTGGAACCGCCATGATTGCATTACTAAATCTAAAGCCTGATAGTATCTGGTGAATCCTGATCTCACGTAAGTTAAAATAAAAATAAATGCTGTTATGTGTAACCTATTACATTTCAAAAGCTGCCTTCCAACACGGCTTGCAAGGTGAAATCTAGCAGTGCCTATGTTAGATATTAATAACTAAATCAAATAAAAAGATTACATTTACTGTATATTGCCCAGCTACGTCTCATCCACACTGCCCAAACTGACCCTGCACAACTGAGTGTAATTGTGATGGGCACAATTAAAGGTCAAAGTATCTGCTGATTGAAATGAAGCTGACTTATTCAATGGCTTTTCTTAATCTGTTTTAGTCCAAATTCTCAAGCGCTACCTGTAAGAGAAACCTCGGCAGACACACAGGGGCCGCTGAATTCTTGTGGGCCCCATATGCACTGCACACTTGAATCTTTAATGACATGGTGATGATAGAGTACTCTTGACCTCCAGGATTACACACTGGCACATATACACACACACACATCTTAAATGTCTCCAGCTCCTTTAGTCGACTCATCCATCGTGTCTTTTAACTTCTCAGCGTTCCTACAGATTGGTAACTTCCCCGGTTCAACTCTTCAACAATAGGCAGGTCCTACCCGGAGTTGAGGAAAGCTGGCCAGCTATTGTCTGAGCTGAAAGCCCAGTTATTCATTGCCCGTGAGTTAAAGAGCTGACCCTGGTGTAACACTGACGGAGCTGGCTAACAACACTGAGGCCCTTTGTCTAGCCCTGCCTTGTCTCTGATCACCCTGTAATGAACTGAGAGCTCTGTCGAAAATTTACAGCCCGACACTGCCTTCGCCCTTCTTCTCCTTTTCATCCCGCTCTCCGGCTTGTCTTCATTTTTAGTGCTCTTTTTCTCAACAGACATCATTTTAAAAGGTCCCCCTCCCGCTCAAACCCGGTATACAATAACAATGCTGACAATATGAGATGGGCCATTAATTTTCCCTCAATGGATCCCAGTTGTTTTCCCCTCTTCTCCCATCTTCCCTCCTTTTCTTTCACTTGCTGTGTTTTGTCCACCTCCTCCAGCTCTATAGGGATTGGTGATGTGGTTTCTTCATCCCATAGGGGTCTAATTGCCACACATGCACATGGAACCACACACGCATACACATGAGTAGTCCTAAATGAATTACCTCCTACTGTTCCTATAATGGGGAGTTAAACACTCTAAATGCTTTACGACATTTAATCATTACCTCCATAGGCTGTAATCACACTTTGGCTCACGGACACACACAAACTGTTGCCTCAAATACAATAGTTATCTCTGAGAAATGCTTTCAAGACTGTTTCAGGATCCATTCTCACAGAAAATACATTCATTATGCGACTAAACTAAAGCCACATCAATTGAAAGGTTCAGTATGTAAGATTTAACTATGTTTTTTATTAAAGGTGACATTCTGTAAAAATGCATCTTTATTGGGTTGTCATGTCTGTGATGTTAAATAACAGCTGTGAAAATATGAACTCGCTCAGTTCTGCCCTGAAAAATCTACCCAAGAAAGACAACAGGAAAAACATCTCATTTTGAATTTTTGTGCTTTGTGACATTACAAATCATAACCAATCATTGTCAAGCTAAAATGCATTAGTCCTGCCCACATGACCCAGTAGAATTCTTCAACACAAGTTAAAAACAATTCTAGTCAAGCTAATATTTGCCCTGCCCACGTGACCAATTGTCAATATTCCTGACACTGTTTATTTTTCAGAAGATTGTCTGTGAATAGGTGATTATTCTGTTTTCAGCAGTCTTGTATGAGAATGTGATGCCAAATAACCTTGAAAATGACAGTCAGAGCATTTTCTGATAAAATGTGGGTATGTATAACACCTCTCAGTGAAATCAGACAGTGTGGCAGATTACAGAAGGCCCTTGGAAAATGAAGGACAAAATGAAGTCAACAATTTTTTTTCATCGAGGCCTTGACAGAATTCTATCGCAGTCACATATAAGCTGCACAGATTATATTATATATTTAGGTGCCATGACATGGGATCTTTAATGTATAATCTAATCAAAGTGAAAATTCAGTCTTTTAGTTAGTTTATAGAGTCATTATATAGTCAGTTATATCTACTCAAGAAGCAGGCCACCTTAATGCAGTCCACTGTAATCCACCAAAATGTTCCTACAGTTGCTTCTAACATTTTCATTTTACATGTACACTGCAGTGTGTATTAGTATTCATGAGCTGTCTTTACAAAAGTTTCAGTCCCATTTCAGTCTTGGATGTATTTTTACTTTTACTACTTTTTACTTTTCCTAGGTTGAAGATGTTTCACCAACTCTTGTGTCAGTGTAGACACTGGAAACTAAAAAGAAAATGTACATCTTCTCTCATGGAAGTTTAATCGCCTCGCAGATGAGTGTTATTTCAGAGTTATGTAAGAGAATTAAGTGGTTTGGTATGGTATGGAAGCTAACACCATCATCCACAAGGTATTTTGTCTGCCATGGTTGCCTCCTAGCCACCAACCAGCCCTGTGCCGGGCCCATGGATCATCCCTCCATGTTACCTTGCAGCTGTGCTAACCATGTTGTCCTCACACACTGTATACAGAACAGACAAGACACAATGGGAAGAATCCAGGTTTAGTCATATCATACCATAATCTGTTTTATATTTGAAAAAGTTGTTTTCTGTAAATCCTTTGCTGCCTATGTACACTACCAGATTTTTTTATATGTATGCAGTATATATGTCAAACTGGCCATTTTTCATGCAAAGAAAAAAAGAAAATACACAGTATTTACATGTGAGGAAGGGATATTTCAATACAGGATGCAATGTGACGTGTGGGTCACTATTGGTGGTTTCTTGTGTGTCCAGCTTCGTAGGTTGATCAGTGCGAAGAAGTTCATACTGTCTTCAACAAACTTAATACTTTTAGCGTTGTTATTATTTGTAGACAGACGTAGGTTTATTTACCTTG
>JAQQAE010015351.1:0-12079 GCA_029823295.1 Pseudamia nigra
CTGAATTGATCTGAATTGAGTTGAACAGAACTTTAGTGAAATTCATTATGCAGAAACTCCACATATATATAATGTACTGTATATAATTTTCAAATAACACACAATAGAGAAACTTGTCTCATTTTTTTTTTTTCAAATGAGGTTAATATGCTGTGGAGGGCAATTCAGAATGTGAAGGTTAAGGGGAACAAAAAGTTGGGGGGAGGTGGTTATGGAGGGAGGGACAACAAAACTGTTCTTCTACTCCATGTTTTTTTCAGTTTAAGGGATAGTTTTTCATGTTTTTTTGTCTATCTTACCATTTTTTCTTATGTAGACCACGTTTTATGCCTTGGCCTGACTTTTAACTTTCTAATCCTTATTTAAAGGAAACAGTTGACACTTGATGAAACTGTAACATTTCTGCATAGTGTCATCAACTACATCTTAAGTGGGCATCCAGGTCTATTAATTGTATCCAAAAATGGCAAAAGGCATCTCCTGTATATTGTGTGAGACACCAATGATGTTTATATGAACACGGATGAGAGTACTCTTGTCATCACAGGTTCAGGTAAAATAGCTTCTTTCAGAGAAATGATGCCTAAATCTCTTACATTAGTTTTATAATCAACCATTATTGAAATATTTTCTAACAGAGTGTACATTATGAAACTCTATGTTAAAAGCCAGACCTTGAACCAAAAACCTCTCCCCTTTAACCACGCTGCATGTACAGACTATTGAATACAAGGGTGAACTTGAAATCTTACATAAATTAAACCTCAGTATCCTGTGCAACAATGCTGACAGATCCCTTCATCCATCATGTCCCTGGGTATAAATAGCTGTATAATGGCAATTCATACCAGTACTTATAAACAAATGTGTGAACCATATAATGTGAGTGAAAAGATAGGAAAGTGGAGAGAAAGTGAAAGGAGTAATAGATACATAAATAAAAAACATAAAATAAAAAGGAAAAATGGTAACTGACAATACACGACATTACGCCAAATGTGCATACCACACTGAAAACCTGACATGTGCCATAAAAGAATCATTTTCTCCAGACATAATGCAATGAATTTCAGCATGGTATGGTAGGCAAAGCACTTTACTTTCCCAAGTAGGATATAGCAGATGCACAAGGAATTTGACCTGGTTAATTAGAAGTGGCACATTTGAGACTTTTACATAATTCAGGATTGACACACTAACTGAAGGAAAAATAAGAACCGCTTAGGAGTGATATAGAAAAGACGAATCTTATTAGGTGTCACAGAAGACGGGTATAAGTGCGGTCACTCCCCTGAGGAAGCAATCACTCATGTTTTTGGGAGATTATTAACCTTCAAAGACCTAGATAGAAGATTTTTGGGGATGTCATATTCTCTCATACTCATTTTCCTTTCCAAAAGTACTATAGCACATACTGTTTAATTTTACATTTCCATTGTCACAAACGAATGGATTTGCCAATGATTTTAGAAAAATCGAAAGTATAGTATTATATCTGGATGAAAATAACTTGTTGATGCCAGAAGTCAGAGGACAGTGGTCAGACTGGCTCAAGCTGACGGAAAGATAACAGTAACAAAATGACTACTTGTTACAATTGCGTAATGCAGAAGAGCGTCTACGTATGTGCATACAGCATGTCAAACCTTGAAGCAGATGGACAACAGTAGCAGGAGATCACACACTCCAGTCAGCTAAGAAATGGAACCTAAGGATACAATTTACATGGACTCAGCAAAAGTGGTTAATATTGTAGAAGGCTGAAAATATGTTGTTTTGTCTAGTGAGTCTTCATTTCTGCTGCAACATTTGGATGTAATGGTAATGACCGACGTACTGTAAGTGACATGAAAGCATGCATCCATCCTACCTTGTATCAACACGTCACGCTGCTGGTGGTGGCACATTTTGGGACCTTTAGTCCTAAATATGCATTGCTTAAATTCTACACCTACCTGTTGGCCATGTCAATCCATTTATACCCACAGTGTACCAATTTATGATAACAAGGTGATCTAACACAGTACTAGCAGGTGTACCTAATAAAGTGGCCAGTGTTTTTTCAAGTGCATCCAAAGAAAAGCCTTTTTGGGTTGCAGTCAAGAGGTTGAAGTGCAAGGGAGGAGCGGAAAAGCGAGAAAAGTTTGCAGCCCTGTAGTAATGTATTTTTATTTATTTATTCCTCTCTTTTCCATTTGCATGCAAATAACCACCTGACACTTGTACATAACCCCCCTGGTTGCGTGATGTAATACTCATCTACAGAGAGGATTTACAAACACACGTGCACACAAACACACAGAAAGGATTTCATGATCTCCATCTCTGTAACATGATCTCTTTGATGGTGTCACATGATGCTTCCATAAACATCCCATTGGTTGGCTGTGTTTGGCCTCCCCAGGCCCAGGCAATGAAGTCCTTTAATGTTCCTCATCTGTGTGACAGGATAAGGGATGAAGCCAGTGGCAAACATGCTCAGATGATATGTGGCCTTGAGCCAGTGATACATGTTTGTGTGATTTGAATTGGGGTTATGAATGCATATGTGATATGTTAATGTGATATCGCAGATTATATTTAGCTTAGGTGTTCCAAGCATCAGTGCATGATACGATAAGGCATATGATACAGTACCACATCACTGCTTACAGTGTCGGCATTATGTAATTTTGTATGAGAGAGGTTTGTTTATTTCAAGTCAAGTCCAAATTTATGTATACTCATCGGCCACTTTATTAGGTACACCTTTCTAGTGCCAGTGTTGTGATATTTTATCAAAATGGCATGACCTGGGTGAATGTGCATGTTTACAACAGAAATACAGTGAAGTGCATCTATTTCCATACATTGAAAATAACACAAGAATAACCCCACATAATAAGCAATATTGCATGTTGTTGCATATTGTTAGTGCTACATTTGGGGTTATGGTTACAGGTAAGGCAATTTGCATGAACAATATACTATTCTAAAAAAGTGTGCTAAAATATCAGAAGACCCGGTGGGACCCCCTTTTGTCTTCAGAACTGTCTTAATTTTTCATGGTGTTCCTCAGAGCTTTTGATTCATATAGACATCACACAGTTGCTGCAAATTTGCTGCATATTCATGATGCAAATCTTCCATGCCACCACATCCCGTAGGTGCTCTACTGGATTGAGAGCTGGTGACCAAAGAATTGTTAGGATCGGGATGGAAAATTAAGCTCAGAATGCCAACATGAGCCCTACTACAAGAACTAAACCACCCTGTAAACTGGTGTTTTATCTGTAAGTTAAGAGCTTTCTTTAATATTCACTTCCAATCCTGATTTTTAAAGAGCACGATTTCAGCATAATACCCACAGAGACACTGCTTGAACACTTGTCCATATAAATAATATAGTATGTCTCCTCTCTGAGCCATGGTGCCTGAAAGCATTTAGCTTAGGGATCAGCGCAGTTCATCAGCGGTGATGGGAAAATTTAAGGAATACAAGGCTGGACACTGAAGCTCTCAAGACACTCTCAAGAATATTTTCTTGGTGAAAACGTTGCGCTTAATGCCTTCTGTTTCTTATTCCAAGACTATGTCTAACCCTTTAAGAACTAAGAAATCAGTTTTATTCTCACACCGAGAACTTGTAATGTAGTCTTCTATTCACTTATTACAATGCTGAATAAATAAGACACCAAACAGGACCAAAGGCAATCAGTGTATTACCCTGTTAGAGATTATTCTAAATTGTGTGCAGTACATAATTTGTGCTGCTTTGGTGTCTCTCAATCAAAACAGGACGTGCTGTAGCTCATATGATGTTGTGAAGTAGTGAGCGATCATGAGAGTGTTGTTTTCAGCACCAAACAAAAATACATATAATTCATTTCACATTCGCTTTAAATTAGTGATACTCGCATGATATCATTTGATTCCAATTAAACAGCAAGTAACATTTACATTGGTGTTAGCAAAGACAGACAACCAGAATAAAATTACAGATGAACACTTAGAATTTTCTGACACAACCACAGGTCCCAAGATGTAGTTCTAGTAAAATTGATGTTGGCTTGTATTTCATTATGGACAGAATGAACCCAATATATTTCATGTTTTCTCTGGTCAACTTATTTTTATTTGAAAATATACAACCATTCCTCAATTCTGGGTCACATCTACCAAAAAATGATCAGCCAGGATTAGTTTTAGGGAAAAATGTGTTAAAATTATTCAAAAACAATGTAACTTTTATCTCTATATCACAGATCATCCAAGTCTGTCTCCCCTTATTTATATCTTGATATTCAAACCTGCACCACACACCTTTTGCAGTGTTGATCTGACCTTGATACTAAGTGATGTTACTCTTTGTGGGAATTCTTGGCTCCCCATTTGCACTAGCTAATAACAACTGTGGCAGACCAACCTGTCTCCGTCTGTCACTGACAGTCTCACAGATCTGTTAATGATATATGAAGGCCCAGTTTATAAATGATTTTGCCATGTTCAGGTATTAGTGGTGTTCTTTTTACGTTGCATGGATGGAATTTATTCATGGATAACAACCATCTTGTTTTCAAAGATGTCCAAGACAAAACACAAACAGTGTCAGACACAATCACAGTTGCTGAAAAGCATAGATAGAGGCTGAGCATCATGTGCTGATATACATTTAGTTTCATTTAGGACTTTTTTGATTTCATTACACAGTGCGGTTTGTGAAACAACCAAATCCATTCATATTCATTTTTGAAGAATATAATTTTTGAACAATGTTTGCCAGTTTATACAGTAATACCCTCTTCTTTCTTTGTTCTTGAATGACCTATACCCCTTCCTGAATGCTTCTTTTGTACTAAACCCTGTTTCAAGTTATTTTTTCATACCAGTGGTTTCACATCACATTGGTTTTAAATAAATTTTTGACTAATTTTCAGCTCTTAATTTGCCAGTGGCTGATCTCTTGTGGAACTTGTTGCAGACCTAAAATTGACAAAAGGCCGTACATTTCTTTAAAAATGACAAAACATGATATGCTCACACTAGCCATACTAAAGTGCAGTCAAATAAAATGCTGGAATTTGCAAGTTTCTACCTGTCTGAGTTTTTGGAGTTGAGGTTATATGTCAGTGAAAAAAATATTGTACAGTAGATCTTCATCCTCAGTCAGATGGAGGAAAAAATTCTGAATGAATCCTTTACTGATAGCCAAAAATTATTTTTTGTGAAGTCCTTGAACCATCAAATTCCAGTCAGTTTAACCATGTTTCCAAAACATTCCCTGAAGGCATTCCTCAGATATCGCATACAACCGAAATGAATAAGCTGAAATGGCACATACTGTATTTCAGCACACCGTATCTTTCACATGGAATTCCCTTTGAGGATGTGCCTCTCTACATTATGGACATGGTTGTCTGATTACACTTTAGGCTACATCTAAAATACATGCTAGTGTATTTATAGCTCCTGTTTTCTTATGCAAAATAGCCACACTTGAGAAATGACGTGTGACAGTCTGAGTGGCAAGGTGAACATCTTTAGATGGGAACAGGGAACACATTTGAAAAATTCATGAGTTTGGTGGCTTTTGTGTGATTGTGTGATCATATGAAAACACCAATTTTTACTGTGTTATTACAAACAGCATCACACACAGTACAAGCAATGCAATTCTGTACAACGGCATTAAATGTTGCTCTCAATTCTTTTGTGACAGCAATAAAAACGGAACAGTAAGCTCAAGCAATCAACAGATAAATTGCATGATAATCTGTTATGTTATGCTATGAACAATTAAAACATGCTGCTCAATGTGCTGGGATTAATTTTCTATTGGTGGAGTCTGAAATGCATTAAAGTACTCAAATAGAAAATCTTGCCTTGAACAGCTCACCTGTGTGGGACCAAATCCCACTGGAACCTTGTCTCCTGGGGATGCCCACAAAGACAAATACAGCAGGAATGTAGGTTTTGCTTTTGCCCTTGGGAAGAAATATGCAGATTCCATACTGTACTGTAGTACAATCTGCAAGTAATACTGTAGTAAGCACATATAACACCTGACAAATAGTTGATGTTTTATGTCCGAATAGAACTCTTGTCCAGTTCGGCCTACTTATAATCTAGAATCCTATTTGTCAAGTAAAACTACAAAAAAGTTTAGTATATTTTGCTGTAATAACATTTATAAAGACATAGCCCTCCAAGAAAAAAGCCATTTTATAATATGATGAACTCATATATAGTAAATATTTCATTGGTTTAAAGTACTGTAGCAAATTTGCTATGGTTAGATGTCTTAAAACTAAAACATAAATCCAAAATCTGAAAAAAAGTGTTTACTGGTTAAATCTAGGCCAGCTTTGATTGAATGTGTTATTTAAATAAAATCATCCCATTATCTATTTTGTCCCCTTATCCCTGAGGGGGATAAGTGTCAGGGTGGAGCCTAGGCCAGCTGAGTCAGGGTGACCACCCGAGACAATTTCACAGGACTCAGAAAACCAATCGCAATCACACTCATACCTACAGGCATTTTAAAGTAACCAGTCAAACAGTAAACCAGAGTACCCAGGGAGATCATGCAAACTGAAACCAGAATGTTCTTGCTGTGAGGTGAAAGTAAGATTGGTAGATAAGTTCAATCAAATGTGTCTTTGCCTCATTATCTGTTTATACAGTCTCTCTTTCACTTGTGGTTATGGGGAAAAATCTGACCACAAAAATCTGATAATTTCCTAATCAGTCCCAATCATCTATCAGCAAACTGGAAGACATTTCCTCAAGGCATTCTTGACATTGCAGTCATAAGAATGAACAAATAGAGGTCACATTGATTTTGGCCTTCGGAATCCAAAATCTTCCCATGTCATCCTTGCTCAGAAGTGAATGTCTGTGCCAAATATAATGAAATTTTCTTCAGGTGTCCCTGGGATATTGTAGTCATAATAATCGATCAAGATTATAGACCGTTTATAAAAGATAGACAAACCTTCCATGACGTCATCCATAGTCTTCTGAAGAGATGTTTGTAAGCTCCAATGAAGATCCTCTGAGCATAAAACTTCTTTGTCATTCTTATCCAAAAATGAACTTAGATGTTGTGTGTCAATGGAGCTGAGGTGGGTTAAATGAAATGGTAAAGGCCTCTGGCTTGGACACACCCATCAAAGCCTCTGTGCTCCAAATTAACTGCAAATATCAGTGTGCAGAACATTTTAACATGGGAGTCTGAGAGGATTGAGTCACTTTTGGAGCCATCCCTCTGTGGATGCTGACAGTACTGCAGTTTGGGACGCACGGGGTTGCTGCTTGACTAAGCTATGATCCCACTGACCTTGACCTTTGGCCACAAAACTCCTCCTCTATTGTGAGTCCAACTGGACATTTATGAAAAATTTTGCAACATTCTGTCAAAACTGTTCTGAAAATGTAGCATTTAAATGGACTGACAGACAAGCTTTCTTACAGTGCATCTGTACCATAGACTGTATATATTACTGGACAACGTGACCGTGACATCACCCATTAGTTTCTGAAGGGCTGTTTTGAGGCCAATCGGGTTGTCACTTCCTGGACGGCATATTGGAGCCAAAAACAGGATGTAACCATATTTGGACGAACGGCAGTAGAGCTTACAAAGCATTCATGCCAGAGGGCTCATGGGAAGGTAATATTAGCCGCTAGCTTACTGATGTGGTAAAACTTCACCACGCAGTGTCAACCAAATTCATATTAGGGTGTTGTTAGTATAAACATTTATCCACAGCTACAGTCAAGTGTATCTCATGTATCACTATGAACATATTGAATAAATAGATGATACAAAGGTCCGAATCAGAACAAGCTGTTACTATAGCAACATGTCAATCAAACCCCCGCACGGCGGTGATTTGTTGGATTATTTGCTGTAATATCTTAATAACGAAGCAAAAGGTTAAAGATGGACATCACATTACAGTGCTTATTAGAGGGTCCAAATAAAACGCTTGAGACCATGATGACCCATGAAAAAATGTATTTGCTTAGTATTTTCAGATAGAAGTCCAGTGTATCTCTTTGGGGAAAAAAGCTTCTTGGAGCCAGACGATCAGTTTCCCAGTGGCCAAGTGGTGGGATTACAACTTAAAGTTACTTCCACATTGGCTTCACTGAACAGCCCCGGTTGCTGCCCCTTGGTCTGTACAATGCATCAAATTACAGGTTTCAAAATAAACCAGTTTGCATTACCACTGTTATTTTAGTCCATATGTTGTCTGTTTTCCACTGTACACCAAAATCAAAGAAAACTTTGTGGACACTCTAGCAGCCTTAATGAGCTCACTATTGTTTGTGTTTTGTGTAGCACAGACTCTGTGATAAAACTCAGGGTGCTAAGACGGGCGGCCAGTGGACACTTTTCCAACACGTCACATCTTTTAATGCACACACACTATTACAAAATTACATACTCACATTCAGAACTTACACACACACAAACACTTGCACATAAAAAAGTGATGTTGGGAAGCTGGTTACTATGGAAACCATGTAATAGGAGTCTGGGGAGTTTAAGCACACTGTGGAGACAGAGTCAGAAAGAATATGAGAAAATATGAAAGAAGAAAGTACACTTCCCCAGGACATCAACATACTGTAAATCACAAGTTGGTTACAGATAAAGTAAAAGCTAGAATGAAGCTAAAACACCGATAAATCAAGCCAATCTACAAAACTGATGAGAAAGAAAAACAGTATAACATAAGGGAAATGATTTATTTCAAGGCCCTGTACATCACGGTGAAAACTGAATTGGAAAGCCATTAGAGGCAGAGGAGAGGTAGAATGGACCAATTACTGTGAGGTTTTACTACTCACTGCCATCAAATATAACCTTGACGGATGATTAGTTGGTGCAAGTTCAATAAAAATTGTACAGTATAGTATGTACAGTACAGAACTTCCTCTGCATCGGGGATTTGTGCTTTTGTAATGAGGCCTTGAAATTAGTTGAAACCATGGAGGACTATAGAATGAAAGAGACATGAATGCATTCAAATGAGTTTATCAGTCATGTACACTTAGTAGCATAGTCGGCTGTGTAGGTTGATGAAAGTAACACGCATGATAGTGTGTTCATATGCCAATGCAAAACTTTCTAAATCAACCACTGATGGAGGAGTGTACACATCAAAATGAGCTTTTATATGTAGCCTATTCAGCTAAATCAAATGGTACTGCTATATATTTCTACCAGTCACACAGACATATAATCACAGGATACATTATTGTTGAAGCATATACTGCTCATGGATGGGGTAGATGGCAAATAGCCAATTGAAAAATCCAGAATTTTGGAACAAGACAGCAGATTTCATGCTGACCTCCCTTCCTTCCTTTTTTGTGTTCAAGACACAATCAGACTCTAGCTAGTGTGTAATCATAGGCTGTATATAAAAGAGAGCCAAACACTCATTGATGTCACCCATAAGATTTGTGATGCTTGAATAAAGAGCCTCTGGGTGTCATCATATTAACATTACTGTCTACTCCCTCTGATGCAAAAATGCAAAGGTAGAGCATGAGTAGAGGTGAGGCAGGATGAAACTAAACAGTGAAGTCTATGGCTCAGACAAACCAAGCCCTGACTCAAGCACAAATATTCCTGTCTGGATCATCTAAACAGACAAGTTACATAAATATTCACCTCTGTACAGTGAGGAGGAAATAAACTGTGGAGACAAAAACCCTTGTTTGTACCAGGCTGTAAACATAAAAGTTAGCTATTGTAACATGGGGCTTTATGGGTCTGACTTGCTTCTGGAGCCAGCCCTTCTTGCACGCTGAATAGTACTGCAGTTCTTGATACTTCTGCATGAGGCACATGGGTCCAGTTGGCTTTAAAATAGAGACCTCATTTCCTTCTGCCTTGGTTCGGGGCATATGGGACCTAACTTTTGGGGGAAAAAGTCTGTTACCATTAGTGGTATGAGGCATTTTTGATACAACATGGAACTCTGGGGATTGATTCATGGACACTGACTGTAATGCAGTTTTTAACACTTCTGCATTTTACTCAAGGTTCAGCCATGGGGGTTACTGCTTGAGTACAACAAGCTGACAAACTAGGCATAAATGAATGAATGAATGAATGATTTATTTATTTATTTTTTAAAAAGGGGACAATACATGTTAATGAACACTTACATGTAACTATCTGAGATTATAGTTAGGTCATCATTTCTATATCCAGTGGCATGTTGGTGTCAATTCCATCAATAAAAAACAAGAAAAATAAGAAGAAGAAAAACAAATACAGAAAGCAAGCAAACAACATGCTGCAGACCATACCACACATAACAGGTCAAGAGTTGGGGGACCACAAGAAATTATTACACAGGACTGTAAAGCATCAGATTCTGTTGCATGGTGCCCATAGCACGTGTTTGTACATCAATGTGTTGCACAATGCTTATAAAGCACACAAATACTCAACATTTAAAACAAGATAAAGCAACCTTCCATTGTGGCACCATTCACATGTTCTTATTCTCAAGATTTATTATCATTTTTCATGTACACGTAGCTGAATAACTTTTTAGCTCAGTAGCTTAAAAGCAATAGCTCAGTGGCAGCTTTCATTTAACTTAAGTACAAAGTAATTGACTGGTGGCTAAATTAGTCATGCATCAACATACATATGTGAGCAGTTACTTCCAGAAGAGACATCCTCTCAACTCGGCAATTATATTTGTGCATGTTTCTTTGAGTGCTTACTGTGGATGTCACCGCCCTATGGCCTGTCTGGCCCTGTCACATCAACGCCAAACCTCCCAGCAGCCGCCAGCCCCTCATGTCCCTCCAAATCCCTCACATACCCACCCACAGTCACACAAACAGTGTCTGCCATCGTCTCTCTTTTCTTTCCATTCCTTCTATTCTATTAAAGTTACTGTCCCTCACACTCTGTTTGCCTGGATGCTTGTGATATCTTTAGGTCCCAGTCATTTAATTTAGTTTTCTGTGTACCTACTGTGTGTGTGCATGCATGTGTTTATGTGCAGGAGCATGGCAGAGGACCTAAAGGCTCATTCTGCCCATTACATTGATCAGGGAGTGGAGGTATGATTATAGGGCTATAATATAGGCTCTGAACAGGTCTGATAAAACAGCTTTCCACCAAGAAATTCCTGCATCCCAAGTCCTTTCCCCCCTTATTTATATCTTCATACTCAAACCTGCACCACACACCTTTTGCAGTGTTGCTCTGACCTTAATGCTAAGTGATATCACTCTTTGACCACTCAGTTCCACCAGCTAATACCAAAGTTGTACTTACTGAGAAATCTATGGAAATAAAGCTGCAGTATGAACATGCCCACTGAGGACCACTGTGCACCCCAACAACGTTAGTTAATCACATCTAGCATTTGCACAATGCATAGTAGCTCAGGTAACTTAACAGTGAGGAGGTAACCTTTTGTTCTTTTGATTTCATAACCAGCCTCACTGTGTCATCAAGTGATTCAGACGTCTTTAAGTTTAATAGTGCCTGCTAGTGGATGATAATGATACTGTCCATGAGAACAGTCACAAGAAGGATTGAGGGACTTTAAAAGCCTCATACACAAATGTAATATAAATGTAAATAGATTTAATTTATCAAGCACCCATATGTCCAAGGGTGCATTAATGTACAAACTATATATTAAACCCATTATCACTTCATTTTTACATGCATGTGTAGAACTTACAGATATATCTTGGGTCACAACATACACATTCCCCTATTAGCCGTTAGTTGTTTATTAGTAGTTGTTTATTAGCTATTGTAGTTTATTGGTGTGTGTGTGTGTGTGTATATATATATCTATATACATGTATAGATATATATACACATACACACACACACACACATATATACAGTGGTATCTCGGACAACAAACTCTTGTGACAACGAAAAATTTGGATACTGAAGAAAAAAACTGCAAAAAATTTCATTCTAACAACAAAAATTAATCGGTTAACAAATAGTCACTTCTGGGTCTCGGCAAAGCTAACAACTGTTAGCCAAGCTAACACAGGCTAACGGCTAATAGCATTAGCCTGTAGTCACTTC
>JAQQAE010015352.1:0-12078 GCA_029823295.1 Pseudamia nigra
TTATAAGGCGCAGTGTCATATTTGGACAAAATAGACGGCGTTTAGGTGCGCCTTATAGTGCGGAAAATACGGTAATCTGTTTTTTTTTTATAAATGTAGCTGTCTTGGATTTGAATACATTGGATTCTGTATTTTATTGTGTATTTACAATGTACAACATGTACAATGGTTGTATTCTGTCTGCTGCAACTAAGTGAGATCTCTGACTGTCTGACTCTGCAGACTTTTTCTCAGGTGACTCTTATTTAAATTTGCTGTGTTTTAAGTAATCCAGTGGACCAAGGCTTATTAATAAAAATTAAGTTTTATTTGGTATGTACACTGATTAAAAGGAACATACCAAATCAAACTTAATTTTTATTATTAAGTGTTGGTCCACAGGATTACTTAAAACACAGCAACCTGTCATCCATTTTAAACTGACTGAGAAGAGTACCTCTGTTCAAATAAATTGAACTTTTTATTGAAATTATTTTAATTAATTAATATATTTATTCTTGATGTTCAACTATTACTTTATTTTAACTGCAAAATCTCCATATTTTACCAGGACCCAGAATATTACACTTCATGTAGTCGTGAAGTCTTATTGTTTTGAGGGCAGATTGTGTGAGATGATTAAAACTGTTTTAAGAATCTAACTTTTTCTCTTTCTTTAGTGAGTCTTATGTTAGTACCGTAATGTAGCTGATGTACATATACAGTAAAAACATTGTTGTATTTTCTGCTCAGTGTTTCTGGGAATATATCAGCATTATGCCTTATCTGCTTTCATTCCTTCTTTACTGTTAATTTACCACAATATGGATGGGATTGATGTTGACCTAACACAGTATTTTTCTCGTTAGTTCATATTTGTAGATTTGTTTTTGCAGTTTCGCAGATTCTGTCTCGTCATTACTTGGCTGTACATTTACTGTGCGTGCACCATCCACAGTCCAGCTGTGGACGGTGGGGAACTACCACTGGTATCTGAAGCAGAGTCTGGACTTTGGTCGAGACCCTCAGAAGTGTCCTGCTTGTGTCTGCTGGGATCCTGTGCACCCCCTTCAGCTCCATGTAGTGACCTGCAACTGGACTAGTGTCACCTACACCTGGAGCTGGACGACCGAACGGAGCCCTGGCCTGGACGCCACCGACAATGCCGGCGTGGCTGTGATTGACGGGGGTGAGAGCTAATGGGACGAAATGGAAGCAGTGCGATGATTTCAGGAGAATGGGTTTTTTTTTTTAATGTTGGTTTAAATTCAATTTAGACAAAATCCTGGTGACGATGTTCAGGCAATGTGTGGTTCCTCCTCCCATGTGTTCGTTTGAGCTCCAGCTGACCTCCCCCGTCAACCAGGTGACCTTCCTCCACCGACCTCAGAGGACCAATCAGCTGGCAGCATTTACTGCTGATGGACTGATCTCGGTTTTTGTGGAAGGTGGGCTTTACAGTGTTTTCTATGTAACACCATATTTCTCAGAGTGATGAATATAGTAGTGAATATAATTATGATCAGCAATTATGATCTCTTCTAATTCTAGGAGACTTGAATATTGTCTTTTAATTTGTGTTTAAAACCAGTGTCCCATATTTCCATCATTTATTATTTTAGTCTGTTTCTCAGGCCAAAAACGATGCCACTGCTTGTTTGGCTAATGAAAACAATGGAGATTTTACTCCAGTTAGTTGCCATATGGAGACAAATTATCGTTTAACCGAATGCCGATATTGGTTGTATATGTGAACATGCTGTAAGTCAAAGCCACAAAAGCACATTTTTTTACAAGTTGACAATTATGTTTAGCCTCATAAATAAATAGCCTAAAGGCCTGCAGTACCTGAAAGAAAGTTCTTTCAGTAATTAAGTGCTTAGCCAGTTTATGGACAAAAACAAATGTTAACAAAAAAGACTCAAAAGTCTAATTGTTCTGAAATGTGTTTGACATTATTTGAAAATAATAGAAAGTAAAAGAAAATTAGCAAATGATGCCCTTTCTCTTACACAGTGTTCACAGTTTTAGAGAAGTACAGTCATGCAGCGCATGGGAAACTCACACAGCTACTGTAGTAAGTCAGTTCCTCTACAAACCACTTCAATCCCTGCAGGTTAAAGTGGATTATCTGAACACGTAATGCAGACAGATCCCTATAAACTGATTTAAAAACAGTTGCTGTCGTAACATTGATATTACAAATGAGGCTTTACAGTGTTTAAAGTAAACATTGTTTTCTTTTGTGTATTTATGAAGGATAAAGTGAAAGCAGACCAGCAGCTTAAAAAAATAACAATGACAAAAACAACTAACAAAGTTTTATTTTATTCTACTGTTTTTATCTTATTTGTGCTTGTGTATGATACTATTCTTTGATCTTGTTGCCTTGATTTTAATTGCCACTTTTTCACATGCCCAGACTCAGATGAGCAGCCTGCTAATACAATCAATGGGTTCAGAACTGTTTCTCGTCCATTGGTCCTTCAGAAAAACTTCAGGTAACAATAACCTCCACTGCAAGGTGCTTTTGTTTTACAGTCTTACAATAGTTGTCTGTGATTTGCACCATCCGACCTACTCATATTACCTTCACTTCTGACAAAACATTGTTCCTGCAGAGTGTCTGTTCCGCAGGAGGAACCTTTGGCCCTGCGACAGCTGCTGTGGCTGGATGATGACGCATTTGTTGGTGTGAGTCCAGGACTGCTGCCAACGTCCTCCAATGTGCTGATACTCCATCCCTCTCCGGACTCCCAGGACACACTTACAGTGAGGTCAGCCACACTGATACAGAATAGGCTATAACGGGAACAAAACACTGTGTCCTAGAGTATTGCCCTGTGAAACTTTAAATGAACCCTTTGAATCAGTGGGATTATTATTGTGCGGCTATGTCAGGACGTGTCACCTCACTGTTGTTCGTGCTCCAGGTGTGAGTTGGAGGTGGCTGGTGTTGTGGTCAGTATGGTTCACAGCTCTCAGACGGGCACAGTGGCTCTGCAGCTGGAGGACGGACAAATCAGAAAACTCATCTGGGGTCAGTTTCTCACACCATTACTTTGTTGCATGTTCAATTCTAAATGATTCATTTTGCCTCCTTGAAGAAAAATATCTAATAGGCTATGATGCATATTCACATTATTACCAAAATTGGTCTACTGTGTTTCTTCAGTTTCTTTTAAATTTTATGCAGATAAGTACATACTTTATAATTGATTTCTGCTGCTGTCAGTGCGTTCAGAGGCATCAGTGTTCAGGTTTTATTTTTCACCCTTAGACTGCACTGAGCCCTCAGTAGTGGAGTGGCGTGATTCCAGTGGCTGTACCATCAGTTTCCCTGTTACCTGTGTTCAGACTGCACTCTGCAGCATTGGCCAAGAGGTAAAACATACTTCATATACACACACACATACATACACACACACACACACTTGATGCTGATTTTATTTAGTCTGTGACAGCATAATTTGATAAGCAGAGGTTGGATCCAATTGGAGGTGAATGTGACTGTGTGTTTGTGCCTGTGTTTTCTCTGAAGGAGCATCTCCTCGGCTTGACAGACAGATCCCATCTGCATGCTGGAGACACGGAGGTACATGAGAAAAATCATGGGAAAAGATGAAAGTTTATTTTGTTTAAAATGATAAATGTTGGAATAAATAGCTACAAGAAAATGACTGTAAAACAGTATTTGTGATTATTTCAGAAAAAAAATGACTTACCGTATTTTCTTGATTAAAATTCGCGGTTTTTTGCATAGTCTGGCGAGGAGAGCGACAAATACATCGGAGCGACTTGTATTTTGAATAAATTCGACGGTGTTTGACACACTGACAGCCGCTAGATGAGGCAAGCCGCGAGCTCTCCCTTCTGGCATCAGGTGCGCTGCTGCGCGTTCCCCGAACAGATGTGACCTGTTCTGCAGAGCGACGAATACACGATTTTTCTTCTTCATTATGCATTTTTTGGCTCATGCGACTAACATACCGAAGCGACTTTTCACCCGGAAAATACGGTATATGTTTCTATTTGATGAAAAGCAAAATGGTTACATGGCTTCAACACTCATATGCAGTTGTGCTTATATACTGTATTTACATGTTCTTCTCAGCTTTCCTCCAGTGTTTCATCCTTCTCTGTTTGCAATGACTTCCTCCTTATCACAACACATTCACACACTTGCCGATGCCTGCAACTGAGCACACTTAGTATCAAAGGTGAGACACATTCAATACCCTTCCTAGAGTCAGTGTTATTCATCTAAAATGTAAAAAACACTTGTATTACTTTGTCACTTTCCATCTTCAAATCTGCTTTGACCTTTGACCTTAGGACTTCAGGCACTCTTGGCATCAGATGGAGGTCAAAACGATGAGACACTTCGCCGAGTGGAAAGAGGATCCAGGATCGTCACTGTGGTGCCACAGGACACCAGAGTCATTCTACAGGTCAGTATCCACGTCACCACTTTTTTCGCATGTGCATGTTTGGATAGGTTATAGCTGCAGCACTTCAGTGCTTGCCTTTGTTTTTGCCATTGCTCTAAAAATTCTATGATTACCTTTCAGTGTCTTGTAATTCAAGTGGTCAGAGGGGAAATAAGAAGTGTCCTCACTTCAGTGGACTCACCTGTTTTCAGACGGGGAGTTAAATACATGATTGACAGATGTAATTACTGACTGCTGTTACAATTTCCACAGAGGTGGCACTTCTGAGTGTCTTCTTTTTTCCACAGCAGCATGAAATGGTGTCAGGTCATGGATCTTTACATCTAGTCTCTTCATTCGAAATGAGATTAAGGAGCTGTTGAAGGAAGTTGTGTATTTTCAGATTCTGTCATCCCCTCCTCCCCCAGTTTCACTACCTGTAGCTAAAGTATTAAGGATAATTTTATTTTGCGTTCTGTTTTCCCATGACGCATTGTCACATAATAAATTCTGTAACATTTGTGTCACAAACTGCGCTTTTTTAACACTTTCAAATAGATTTCAATACATTTTCCATTAATAAACTGATAAATGCATGTTGTATAATTTCATACATCGTTGGGTCATTCCATGTTGTTTCAACAAATGCCCCACACGCTTCGGACTCAAAAAATTCTGAAAAGTTTAGCAGTCATGCATTATTTATACAATAGGCGACAAAATTTTAGTGCATTCAGATAATGATTTTTCGAGATGCAACCAAATGTGGGGGTATGTGTCCCATTTTGGTGGGCCTTATTTTTTGTCTCATTTCAAATCTCAGAATCCCACAAACTACATAGCCTAAGGAACTGAAATTTTGCATCATGATAAACATTTTCCTGCTCTCTGAAAATATACCAAAAGGTTTGTTACCTATCAAAACTGGTAGGTATCCCAGCCTTTCAGAAATGGAAAAAATAATATTTGGGTCAACCATGTTTAGGCCTTCTGAAACCATATTTGTATATGCACCAGGGTTTTAACCTTTTTATAATGATGTGATCCATAGATGGGCTGTACAAAACACTAAATATTACACAGATCTATACAGTGGTTTTTCAGTATCATTGTCTTCAAGGCCACGAAAATTGTTTTGGGTCAGATATTCATTCAACCATACCTCCATGTGGAAATGTATGAAAAAATCTCATTCTTTTCTTTGAAGTACACTCTTCTTTCATGGGATATAAAACACTTTTTCTGTCTGTGACTGGCAATTTAGCCCCGTATTCATAATGGATCCTGTTATTATTGTATTGTATTATATTGGATATGAGACTGACATGCTGTGCTGACGTTATACTGTACATTGTCATGTTGCATCATGTTTGTAATGTGCAATGATGTTCTGATTGAGGGAGTCTGTGTAGGACTGATGCATTTTGAATCAGTGTGTGGGCAGGTATGTGTACGGGATTCTCTCTGTATGTTTTGTAGCTATTATGATTGTGCCACGTGATGCATGTGTTTTGTGTCGGATCTCCTTGAAAATTAAAAAAATAAATTTCAACGTTTCCCCGGGTCCAGATGCCACGAGGAAACTTGGAGACGGTGCATCATCGAGCACTGGTGCTGGCTCAGCTCAGGCAGTGGTTGGACAGGTGAGTTTTAATCAGGCATCACTAATCCTATTCTTAAATAGAATAATAGATAATGATATTTTGGTTTAACCACCTGTTTTGTGCTGCTATTTCTTTTTTCAGTTTGAAATTCAGAGAATCTTTTGAGTGTATGAGAAAATTGAGGATCAACCTGAATCTCATGTATGATCACAACCCGAAGGTATGTACAAAGACAAACTTTATGTCCATATTATGAATAATTTGGGCTTGTTTGATACAAGAACAAACCAGCTGGGGAACAGACAGAAGATAAAAAAATTTCTTTTGTTTTTGTCCCCACAGGTTTTTCTGGAGAACGTTGACACTTTCATCACAGAACTCAACTCCATCAACCACATCAACCTCTTCCTTACCGAGCTAAAGTAAGAGTCTGACACTAAATTTCCATTTATACAAGAACTAGACTGTGTTTAAAAATGTAGCCATTTTTACTTTTGGTGCCCAGGGAAGAGGATACAACCAGCACCATGTACCCCCGTCCTGAGGGCAGCTCAGACCAGCCCCAGACTATGTCCGGAAATAAGAAGGTGGATGTGGTGTGTGATGCTTTGAAGAGCACAATGGAGTCAATGGATCCAAACAAGTCAGTGATTTTGTGTTCTTTTTGTTACCTTTTATGATGACAGTTTATATACTAAGACAAAAAAGAGAATTACTTGGTTATGTGTGTACCTCCAGTAAGGCCCTGCTGTTCTGTAATTGATTCAACTTGCATTTCCCTACCTGACCCAATGGATATGACGTCACGGCCCACTACTAACAAGCTACTACTTGCAGATGACCATACGGCCTGTTGAAAATTTTTGCTACGTCACTTCTGAATATACTTCTGAAGGATTTGAGTTTGGTCTTTCTATGAACTCACTGCTATTTAACAAAATGATTCTCCTAAATTTGCACATAAAAGACCTTTAAAACATTGATTTTAATTGTGGTAATGGTTTAGATGTAGCTAAGTTTAAAACTAGCCAGCATCTGATTCTGGATTATGCTGTCTTATGTCCAGGTTCTGTTTGTCCATACTGACAGCTCATGTGAAGAAGACAGTTCCAGAGCTGGAGATCGCTCTGCAGAAAGTCCATGAGCTTCGTGGTGAGTGTGTCTGAAATAAGAGCAATTTGGAGGAAGCGTTTGCTTTCAGTGCAGCTAAAGTGTCGCCATCATCATGTCTTTGTGTGCAGAGAACCCTCCTAAAACCCCTGGTACTGTAAGTGCTGAAGAGGCTCTGAAATACCTACTCTTCCTCGTCAATGTCAATGACTTGTATGAACACTCCCTAGGAACTTACGACTTTGACCTTGTGCTCATGGTGGCTGAGAAATCCCAGAAGGTACAAATTGTCAGGGGAGATGAAATATAAACATAGTGATTGATTATGATTATCATATGAGATATGCACCAGTATGCAAATGATATGAGTAGATTTCATTGAATAATTTTACATCCACACTTCTCTTCACATCCCACCTGAACTCTCAGACCTCACTATTATATTAAGTTTTAATGAGCAGAGATTTCCCTTAATATGCAGATTTATGCAGCATTGCTTCCAAGGTGAAGTTAGGTCCTTGTTGATCTGTTATTTCACACGGCAAGATGCCATAAAATCTAATTAGTCATTTACCTCTGATGGGAAAATGAGAAGAAAGTGATGTTTCACAGTGATGTTTCACTGCTGTGCTTTCAGTAGTTACTGGTAAATTTTGTTCTCTTTATACAGAATGATTAAGGTAAACTCATCACTCAAGTAAAGTGTTGCATACTCCCTACAGGATCCAAAAGAGTACCTACCTTTCTTAAATATGCTGAAGAGCTTGGAGCCAAACTACCAGCGCTACACCATCGACAAACACCTAAAACGTTACAGAAAGGCCTTGTGTCATCTCAGCAAATGTGGTGAGTCTAACTATTTTCTACCCAAGTCATATTGTTTTCAGGATTTATCTGTATTGCAACAGTAAATTATTACTGTTTAATTATATGCTGGTATGTAGCAGAGATTAGTGTAGTGTGATTCTAACTGTAGTTTGTGGTTGTAATTTGTAGGAAAGGAGCATTTTCCAGAAGCCCTGCAGCTCGTGAAAGAGCAGAAGCTTTACAATGAAGCTCTTCGACTGTTTGCAGCAGATGGTGGTCAGTACAAGGTACAAACCAACTCTGAGACATTCTCTAGCTGCCGTAGAGCTGCAGTATTGCAGCCCATGCAAAGTCTTCTCTAGCACATCTCAAAGATTCTCAATGGGGTTTTTGACTCTCCATGTGTGAAAATAATGTTGAAAAAGAGATTGTATTCTTAGGTGACTTCTGGTTAAATAAATCTTAAGAAAATGATCCTTCAACCATTTTTCACAATTCAAGCTCCATGAATACTGGCATTGACATCTTGGGGTAAATCTGTGCCATCAAGGAAGAAAAATACTATTAGTGAAAAAAGAAAGAAGAACCTAGAAGCTACTCAATGCATTATTTATTCATCTTCTACTCCTTAATCCTCACAAGGGTCAAGGGGGTGCTGCAGCCTATCCCAGCTAGCTTAGGACAACCCAGGACAAAGTCACCAGTTCATCACAGGGCTGACGTATTCATACAGACAACCATTTACACACACATTCTTACCTATGGGTAATTCAGAGTGATCACTTCACGTGAGTGCATGTTTTTGGGAGGCTGTGCCAACCCTATCACTGTATTAGTTAGGGTAAATCTATTGTTTCAGCTGACACATATGAATCACTGTAGTAATTATCCAACAGGAGGCCCATGGCTGTTTTCTGGTTAATTCTAGTAGGAGGCTCTTCCTTATCAGTGTATATTTTGTCATGCAATGTTAAAATGTGGTACTGCTGATTAAAAATGGTCAGCCTTTGTTATCTAATGTTAACTTGAAATCTTGAGATGGCATTAAAATTTATTTAAATTATACCTTATCTCATCTCCTATAGAATGACAAACTTTTGCTGCAGTGACTCAGCTATTATAGTCACGGATCACATATGTCCTGTTTACATTGACACCAGTTACATAAGAGATCAGATCACAGGCTGCCTGGAGGGTCATTAGTTACACAGTGGCCCTTCCACTCTCATCAGAGGTCACATATTTACATTTGCACTATGAGTTGTACATGAAACCTCCTAAACTTTCCCCTTTGACTTCTAGGCTTTGAGCTGTGCATATGCTGAGCACCTGGTGGAGCAGCAGCAGGCGGAGCAGGCTGGCCTGTTGCTATGGCGATGCGGAGAGACAACCAGCGCCCTGCAGGCATTTGCCACCAGCAACAGCTGGAGAAATGCGATCTGTGTAGCACAACAAATTCCGCTGCCGCCCGACCAGTTGGCTCTGCTGGCCAGAGACCTGGCAGGTGAATACAATGACAGGTAGTCACACTGACACTGATACGTGCTGTGCGTGAGTGAAACTCTGATTTCAACAGGTTGGGTTTTTTTTTCTTTGCCTTCTAGAAAAGCTTGCAGAACAGCGGCGATACTCAGAGGCTGCTCTTCTGTTGGACCAATACGCCAAAGTAAGTACAGACATGAAATAGGAGCGTGTGAAAAACAAACACAAAGTGTCTGCCAGTCATCAATGAGGCCTAAAATATGTTAAATTCAATTAGACAAAAATAAGGCCTTAAAAGGCAAAAAAAAAGGTATTTGTCACATCTTAATGGCCACAGATATTTGACCTAATGTCTACACTTCTGAGCCTTATAGCTGCAACTATACCTAATGTTTGTCATTCTATACATAGTCCTTTATTTAAGCAGATAAAACCTCACTGAGATATAAAATCACTTTTCCAAGATTGACCTGGACTGGGCAACGGCAAAAATAGCCCTGTAACATAAATGATAATATTTAAAACAAGCACATCACAAACTCCAACTAAACAAACACAATAATCTACAGAAAAGGTTCAAGTCAAATCTGTCTTGTTCTTGTTACATTGTCCAAGAGTGCTTAATTCTCCCAGTGTAATTGTCTCAGAGAGCATCAGGTCTGTCTGAATGTCTTTCCAGCACAAAGATGCCACATCTAACAGCTCATTTGGCCAGTTCAGGCTAATGTTTGGAACAGATATTTGTATTGTGTTATGAGATCACAGGTTATGTTGGGTCTTATTTCTACACATATGTGAAGATTGATAAGGACCAGCCCGATTATTTATTTATTTTACTTTGACTTGATGTGATGGATCTTTTGTTCAGTTTTTGATAGATTTGTGGATCATTTTGCTTATTTTGTTGTTTTTTCTTTTGATTATTTTTTTCATTTTGCTTATTATGTTCAGTTTTGTTCATTTTGCTTATTTGATTAATTTTTTAATGTTCTTGATCATGATTGAATTCTGCCACCATTCACCTACAGAGGGTTTCAAATCTCCCGGTACCAGTGCACAAAGTCTTTGCTGTTTGTTGCTGACTGTTTCCATTTGTCATAGGACTGTGAGGAAGCCATTTTGGCTCTGATCACTGGTGCAGTTTGGGAGGAAGCTCTTAGATTGGTCAGTAACTACATTTTTCAGTTATTATTTGATTATGGTATTTCATGCTTTTTCTGCTTTTCCCTTTAATTTATCTTCCTGATCCTGCTAGAGAAAGACATCTTTCAATGGACATAAACATATTTGTGTTTGTCTCCTGTAGATTTACATGTATAACAGACAGGACATTACTGAAACCAACCTGAAACCGACTCTGCTAGAAGGTAACGACTGTTCAGCTCTGCTGCATAGCTGGCTGTTTGTTGTCCCTGAAAGTTACAGATTAGTGATGTTTTTACAGTTGCTAACAAGCTTACCATCTTAGCTTTTGTATCATTTTCCAACTCTTTTCTAACTCTTGCAAAAAAAACGGTTACACCTATTTTGCACACATTTTTTCTATTCTCCTGTTGCTTTCTATCCACTTTGATCAAAATAAGACCAATAAGGCCATATAATTGAAAGAGTGTCAATTTTTTCCCCCAATATATTTATTAAAATAGTTTTACGTGGATTTAAAGGTGCAGTCAATGATGCTGGCAAACTGGCTAAAAGCCCATGGTTTGTCACGGAATGAACAGGCAGGTCAGTCAACACAGTTTACAACCTCACAGGTACATGAGCTCATGCACTTAATCACAGAGTTGAAAACAGTCACAGTGGTAGCTACTATGGAGATAGCAACTGTAACTTATCGAACCACAGGATGACTGAAAGCAACAGCCTACATTTCAGATTAATTCAACATTTGGTACAGGTAAGAAAACAACAGACATACTAGCTTGACAACTGTGAGGCTGCAAGCTGTGTTGACACGTCGCCTGTTTAATCATTTATATTGGTCCATCACGAACCATCAGCCACTGACTAGTTTGCAACATTATAAACAGCACCTTTTACTGTAGTGATAATCTTTTAAAGGGTTTTAAACATCAGGTTTTCATTTCTGACTTGCTGTGACCAATCAACACTAGAAAGCCCCCTAAATTAACTGTTAAGTAACCTCTTATGGGAAGAAAATGTAAGCACTTTGATTTTTTTTAATGGCACGAACAAGATTTGTGTTAATATTTGGTCCATAATAGATCATTGTGTGGTAACTATTCTTGGAATTTTCAGAATACGGAGAAAAGAATATTAAGGCACTGTTGCAACTTAAAAAATTCTTCATCCATGGTGACCAGGTTCTTACTGAAAAGCTACACTGCCTGGCCAAAAAAAGTCGCCACCAAAAAAAAGGTCACACTCTAATACAGTATTTCGTTGGGCGCCTTTAGCTTTGATTACAACATGCATTCTCTGTGGCATTGTTTCGATAACCTTCTGCAATGTCACTAGATTTATTTCCATCCAGTGTTGCATTAATTTTTCACTAGGGTCTTGCACTGATGGTAGTCGGACCGCTGCACAAAGCCTTCACCAGCACATCCCAAAGATTGTCAATGGGGTTAAGGTCTGGACTCTGTGGTGGCCAATCCATGTGTGAAAATTATGTTTCATGCTCCCTGAACCACTCTTTCACA
>JAQQAE010015353.1:0-12078 GCA_029823295.1 Pseudamia nigra
CTGTGATGTTAATTAGAGGACACACCTTGGTTGAACATGTCCTTATGGTCAAATTATTTTCAGTCTTTTCTAGAGGTACTGTACCATCATTTTTGTCCAGGCCTGTTTCGTGACTTTGTTTTTAAAAATAATTCCGTTGAACTACAATTCAAAAGCAATGTCTGATTGTCATTGGTTAATTTTCACAAAATTTTTATCTATTATTACTTTTGTCAGATTCAAGTTATTTCTGTGACCATCGTGGGTTTTTCTGTCATTTACAGTGGGGTACCAACAATTTTGTCCACCTCTGTATATGGAACGACCCTACTGCTCTTAAATAGAGGATCTGAACTTTTCTGAAGGCGTTTTCCTTTTGGTCCATACATTTTCTAGTCTTTACATTAAAAAAAAAACTGCTTATGACTTTTGTTTTAATTGATTTGAGGGGAATTACTGTGCACCTCTGCAACAATGAAAGTGATGTACAGATAGGGAAAATGACTTTTACTGTGAGTACATTTTAGAGCATGCACTTTTGTATTTCATTTGAATAAAGAAATCAGACCAGGGTTTCTATTTTACCAGATTCTTTTTACATAGTTGTCTGTACCTCTACTTAAGTAGAGAATGTATCCTGCCACCTCTGCAGATTTATGAATACATTCATAAAAGTAAAAATAAAACTGTGATACTGTTTTACTATAAAACGGTATCACAGTTTTATTTTTACTTTTTACTATAAAACAGTATCACATTTATTTAAAATAAAACTGTAAACAATGTACTGTACTTAATATTTAATCTCCTCAGTCTTTTGCTCAGTTACCATCACAGCCATAAGACATTTGAGTGTGTCTAGGAAAAGCAGGGGTAGAGAGTGATTTTTGCAGATTAAGCAGGGTCTGGGGTCAAAGGTTAAAAAGGAGGGTCAGGTGGCAAATGCATGGAAAACTACAGCATGAATGAGGCCAGAAAATCATATATGAGAAACAGAGAACATGCGAATAACTTATCAGTCAAATGCTTGGACATGTCTTCGTTCAGTGTTTTTTCTGTTTTTATATGAGTTTAACAAGGTACCTTAATACTGAACACAGCCAAACTGTGTATGGAATTATGTAATTAACAAAAACTGTTAAACAACCCAGAACATGTATATTTTAGATTTGATGACAGCCAGGAATGTTTTTCAATTCATGCTTGTGTCTTGTCAATTATTACTTTGTGCCATTTCTTGCCTTCTTAATGAGTTTTAGACCATCAGTTGTCTTGTGCAGAGGAAAGTTGGGTATATGGTCAGAAGCCTCATTAGTTCCAGTACAACTACTGTTCAAATTCATATTATGGCAAGTAAGTAACTTGATTTCAGGAAAGAAAGAATACAGTCCATCAAAAGCACGATCTAAGGTGCTGTAAATTGGCAGTTTCTGAGACTGGAAATTCTAATTTCCTTGTCCTCTGCAGCAGATGTAGCTCTTCGTCTTCTTTTCCTGGGGCAGTCCACATGACAGCCAGTTGTGTTTTCTGGTTTTACTGACTGCACTTGGGCATCATTCAAAGTTCTTGAGATCCTTCAGACTGACTTAAATAATGATGGAATGTCTTTTCTCAGTTAACTGAACTGTTTCTGTCACATCCCTCCCTCCTCCTCTGCAGCCACCCCTGAGAGGTGTCTTTCTCCCTGTGTGTGAGTCATTATCTGAAGACAGGTGTGCTGGTGCCTCATCAGCTGATTCCACTTTTGCAATCAAAACATCTACTGTATATAAGGCCATGTCCACACATAGCCAGGTATCTGGGAAAATGGATATTTTCTCATGTGTTTTCTCATGTCATCCACATGAAAACGCCAGATCTGGTCACTAAAAATGATCATTTCTGAAAACTCTGGCCAATAGATTTTGGAAAACTGTTTTTGTGCTTGCGTGTGGACAGGGGGAAACAGCCTGCAACGAAAATGCATCAGCATGTGTGTAACCTCTGATTATCATCATGGATGATGTCAAGGTGCTGCTGTTGTTTAAGTGCATGCAAATGCATTTAAATTGTTTGTATTTACACACACAGCTGCTTGTTTATGTTGAGGAGGAGACGAAAACTCCACTTCTTTATCGGTCCATACAAATAAGCTTCTCGCCATGTTTGTTTCACTGTATTTCGGAAGCAACAAACAGGAACAGGAAGTTGTGTTTTTTTTTTTCAAGATTCTGATTGGCTAGTACGGTTTTATGCTTTTCGTTACACTGCCCCCTACACGTTTAGCATGGTCATGATAGCGTTCCACACTGTATTTGTGCGGGTTAGTGTGGATGAAAACTTTTCTGAAAACAATCTTGCGTGTACAATGTTATAATTGAAAACAGAGAGGGGGATGTATGTTTCTATAAACACCTGGCTATGTGTGAACATGGCCTAAGTTCAGCCCAGCCATCGCCACCCTGTTAGATCATAGATCCAGCCTTTCAGCATACTGTATGTGTTCCAGCCTGTTAATCTGTGGAATAATTTCCTGTCTGTTTACCTTTTACCACTGCTTAAGCTAGGGACAATACACAACTTTCACAGTCGCTACTGGTTTTGAAAAGATTTGGAGTACACACTAACCAACTGTTATCAGCAGATTTTTTTATGATGACTGAAAGACTGGGGATCATGCATTTAATGACTTTGTCTGATGAGGGATCACAGACTACTTGATTTGTCAAACCAACTGAAGCCACCTGAAAGCATCAAACTCGCATGACAGTAACCATGTCTATAAGGTCAACAGATTAGAGGGTAAACAAACGACAAACTGCTCACTGTTGGTGTAGTTTGTGCAGCTCTCTGCTCTGACAAATCCAAGAAAGCAGGCTATGGCTGTTCATCATTGTTTTAATATTCCCTCTACTTCCTGTTGTCTTCATCTTGTGATGCTACGTATTTCCTGTGCCTCCCTACTTTTTTCATTGGCTGTTGGCAACGTGTGTTTGCAGTTGGGTCAGTAATCAGTACACCCTATGTGATTGCATCCCGAGTTGGCTCAAAAATATTCGAACATGTTTGACTGAAATCTGTAATTACAGATTTCTGTTATTGTGAGAGGAACAGACCCAACTCGACCTCACACAATTACAGATTTCTGTGTTAATTAGCCCCGCGGACTGTCACTACTGCTGACTGATGCAGACTGCCCAACTGCAAATCATGGGTAACCTCCTGGTTTCCCTGGTTTTCCATGCCCTCTGCAGTTTGGAGGAAACTAAATGGATCACGTAGTCTGTGCCCATTTATTCTCCATCTCAAACTGATTCCATCCCATGCGTTAGCTGCTCCATCCACCTGCATCAGAACACCAGCATTGAACCAGTCTCCCTGCCTTCACCATGCGGTCTGCTCAATTTCTTGTTCTAAATAAAGAAGTTTAAAATTCAACTTCAGTTTCCTGTCTGTGTTTGCATTGGGATTCTTTCCAGAGTTGCCCTTGCAACAATTTCTTGCCATATTATGGATTTGTACAGTAGTTGTAGTAGCACTAATTGGGCGACTGGCCCTGTACCCACACTTACTCTGCACATTAAGAAAGACATGGCACAAATTAACGATTTACCTGTGAATTGAAAACTGTTCTCGGTGACAACCTTGTCAGTCTGATAAGTGAATGCCATAAGTATGCAAAGCTATCAAGTCTAAATGTGGCAACACTGAAGGAGAAAGTGTGTCCAAGCTTTTGACTGGCAGTGTAGATGGTCCAATATGTGACCATATATATATATATATATATATAGGGGAGCAGCCGAAAGGAGACGAAGAGAAGAAGATATATAATAGAATAGATAAATAAGAAATACAGTATGAATAAAGAACAAGAGAAGAGTTTCCCTCTATTATTTTGTCATCGTTCATCTACTCACTGGATGTATCCTTAACAGCCAGTGTGGTTTTGCAGAACCTCAGCTATTACATAATTTTAAAATTGACATGACACTAAAACCAAACGTGAAAATCAGGGCAATGAGTCAAGCAACAATTAAAAAAAAGAAAATGGGATTGCAAGGATTAAGAGTGTTATAAAAAACACTATTCCAATCCATATTTGTCTCAGTATTATAAATACTTATCCTGGGATTAACATAGCTAAATGTAAAATGTGTCAAACTATTATTGCTATGATAATAAAACATAATCATTGCTCTAATCCTAACTAAGCTCAGGGTGTGTTTTGATTCCATTTTGAAATAGAGGGACACTTTTGCTGCTCAGTGAGTCATCTTTTGAATACACCAGAACGAATGAAGTAAACCTAGAGCATAAAACAGAGGAGAAAACTGGCGAATAAAACAGCATTTCAAACAGTGTTTACCGAACACCCATCCAATTTGAAATAGGAGCCTATGCAATGAATAACATGCTGAAAAATACTTTTGTGCAATGCCAATGTTTGAGTAAAATCTAATGAGTCGGTTACAGTTACAGCTATGGATAAATGGATAAATGTGACAGATGGAGAGGGAACAAACAACAACTCATGTTCAAATTATAAACCTACTACTGCAGCAGTTCTGACATTCACATAAGACACTAAAATTAAACATGTGGACGTCATCATTATTTTCTGACTTTGACAAAGAAGTTTGTTTTTTGATAGTATGTATGATCTCTTCAGGACAATACCAAGTATGTCTTCACATGACAGCTCATGTGTAAAAGCATCATAGACATGTTTGTTTGTTTCCTCTGTTCATAATGACTGTGATAAAATTTCTTTAGAACTGACTACTGCACTATCAGTCAAAATTTGGACACTGCTTTGCCTTCAGTGCTTTTTCTTATTATTTTCAACATTTACATTTATTTACAACATTTATTTTCAACAACAATAAATGCCCCTTGTTGTGAGGGTTGTGTTAGGAAGGGCATCCGACGTAAAAAAACCTATGCCAAATCAAACATGTAAATCATTGGTATTTCGCTGTGGCGACGCCTGAGGGGAGCAGCCGAAAGGAGAAGAAGAAGAAGAAGACATTAATACTGAACACATCCCGACTGTGTGAAACATATAGAATGATGTAATAAACAAGAAAAGTGTTAAACAACCCAGACCATGTTTGATAGTTTTGATTGGCCACACGAGACGGCTCCGTCACCAGAGTCATATATGGAGTCAACTGGAACAGTTTGTGTGCGAGTTCATTTGTGCAGTTTCTCTCTTTCTTTATGTGCTTCAGACAATCAGTTGTGTTGTGCAGAGGAAGGGTGGATGCAGTCAGTACTCCAATTAGTACTACTACAACTACTGTACAAATCAATAAACACTCAGCTAAGAGAAAAGACAGCCCATCATTACTTTAAGAAATGAAAAATCTCAATAAGTTTGAATGTGCTCCCAGTGCAGTTGCCAAAGCCATCAAACACTATCTAATTTGCAGTAAACTGTCAGTTTCTGTGGCTGATGATTCTAATAAACTTCTCTGCAGCACAGGTAGTGTCAGTTTCATCACAGCATTGGATGGTTGTAGTGACTGCACTTGGAGACATTTCAGGAAGTTGTTAAGATTTTTTGGATTGGCTGACCTTCAATTCTTCAATTACTGATGAAACTGTTTTTCTCTTTCTTCCCATACTATGGATTTGTGCAGTAGTTGTAGTAGCCCTTGTCTAAAGTAAGGCAAACGTGAACTCCTGACAAGGCACACAAACTGTTATGGCTCATCATCAAAACTAAATGTGGCTACTTTGGACAATCTGAAATACAAAACATTACATGTTACATAATTCCACATACAGTATGTATTTCCACAGTTTAGCTGTCTGCAGTGCATGTTGCCAATGCATAATGATGAATACAGTTAGTTTGGAAGGAAAAATATAAATTTATGCAAAGTTTATCTAAATTTAATGCCTCAACAGAGTCCTTCTGAGAGAGAAGGAAAAGAGTCTTGTAAATCACATTGTCTGCAAAGCTTCTCTCTGTAAGACTGTTAAAGATTCTACTAACTTATCTGCTGAATTCCCATAAAAACTTTCCACGTACATATGGACATCTGAGTGCAATAGGAAAAAATGTGTTCTTATTTTATTTGCTTTAACTAACCATGTGTTTTCCTCAAAACTGCAATGAAGGTATCTAGGATTTGTAGAAAAGTGAGTATGAGAATGACAGACAGTTGTATTGTTCTAAGTTCTCCCACTTGCAGAGAAGAGACATATAATCTAAACACATAAAAACTGTGCATGACCATTTGGCGATCACAAACAAGGCAGACAGCTCCTGCAGAAAATCCCAACCAGAACCAATTCCAATTCAAGTGAAAGACGGCAAACAGTGGTACCATGGCTTCTACACCTTTTGTAACATGGCATGCTTCTGTTGTATGTGTGTGTGTGTGTGTGTGTGGGGGTGTGTGTGTGTGTGTCTGTGGATGCGTGTGCATATCCTCTGCAGCGCAGAAACATTTTATGCACCCCAACACAATTTAATTTAGTTTAATCTCAGTCCTTCCACTGGGAATGCAACATATAATTAAACTTTATGGAACTGCCCTGCAGCTCATGCGAAAAAGCAGATTGTCTCACACACACACACACACACATAGACAGACAAAGACTGAGGATGCAAAATAATTTATGTTGATGCATAATCGAATCATTATATAACTTATGATTTGAAATTCATCACCTAAAAATAAATATTGATAAATCCTGAGAACACACCAGTGCATAATTGAAAGAACGGTATGAATATCCATGTAAACCTGTAATGCTTCTTTTCTATTACATGAAAGTGGATGGATTTCATTGATTTGATTCTGCGCTTCATTTTTTCACTGTGTATACAGGCAAACACTAGACGCAATAACACCGGTTATTAGGAATGATACATAGAAATTGGTTATGAATAGATTTGATCTAAAGCTGTTCCTTTCTGTTCATAGCTTCTGAGCGTTATGAGGTGCTTTTATTAGGTTACTCAGGACATAACATGGTCATGCATCTATCTATATGGGGTTTAGCGCTGCAAATTCTTATTGGAGTTTCCATGGAAAAGGAGTGGTCAGGAAAGTAATGCCTCAGTAATACAGGGCTGAGGGTCCACAGGCATCGCTGCAGAGATGGAGAGAGATCAAGTGATGTGGATGTGTGGATCAGACGCACATGTGTAGCACTGGACACTGCCAAAAACATGGGAAAAATGATGTGTCTACATGTGTTCATGCATCACATGCAGACACGTACTGTGTACCTGATGTGTTTTCTGCCCCTTAGGGAAAGACCAGAGGCATTTTGTTGATGCATCATTCTGTATCCACCTCCTGTGTGGAACAAAGGCCTGCTCCTCTGAGACCTCCCGCATCTCCCTCTCCTCTCCTCCCCTGACCTAGTTTACCTGATTGATTTCTACCCAGCCGGCCACTTGTATAACACCTAACAGTCCTCTTGTGTGTGTGCGTGCGTGTGGTCAAAGCATCCATGCAGAGTGTGCACGCAGATCTGGGTTAAGATTTACTTTGTACTCCAACATCTATTGCGTTATACGTTTGTCTTCTACCGCATGCTATAACTTCCTCCTCTCTGTTTTGCTTTCTCTCCCTCTGTTCTTTAGTCTCAGCTCGAATAATAAAAACAGCTTACAATCCTGCGCGATGACACAGCACACATCTTGTTTTGCTAGAAGGATGTAGAAGGCTCAACAGGTTTTTAGGCGCCTCCATTTCCCAGTCAACACAACTCTTTTCTTCTGTCCAAGTAACCTCAGCACAGTCCATCTGGGTCCCACACACACATACACACAATAACAGAGTGTACTGCCAGGACTCACACACCCTTCATGTTCCTTTGGCCTTGCAGTCTGTTTCTCACACGACCACACTATTTATAAATGAGCTTTTTTGTTTTCTCTCGGTGCAGCTTTCACTCTCTGTTCCACGTGTGCTTCTCACGAAAATCCCAAATAATACAACATTCCTAATGATGATGATGATGATGGTGATGGTATTCATCCAGTGCTGTAATGTTGCTGCTCCTGTGGAAGTCACATGTGCAGTACGAGACAGGCACAGACGTTTGGCTTCCACCATCGTGACTCAGAGCAGCAGTCTGTTTTTCACCACCTTTACACTTATTAGGAAATGAGTGGCAAGTCTTGTCTTGTGGCATCTGCAAAAAAAAATTTATAAATTGGAAATGTCCATGTGCAAGTGTCAAAATTATCACCCCCGGCCCCTATTTTTTCTCATTTGCTGTTTAAGAGTACCTTTCCTTCCTTTAGATGACATGCAGCTCTTTACATCAGTAATGGCGGCTTTGTCTCATTGTTAATTTCATTTTCTTCAGTGTTTTGTTCATTTATGTTGATTTTAGAAGGTTGTGCTAATTTTGATTTAGCACTTAAGATTCATTGCCTTACTCATTTCATTCACTTGTTTTCTTCAATTTCTTGATTATTATGTTTTTACTGCATTTTTAGTTACTTGATTTCTATTCGTTTTCTTGAGCATTCTGTTTATTTTTACACATTTTCCTAGATGTTTTGTATATTTTTCTTAATTTTCTTGATTATTTTGCTCCCTTTATTCATTTTTTTGATCATTTTGTTCATTTTGTTGTGTATTTTCTTTATTTTTGTTCATTTTTCTTATTAATTTGGTATAGTTTTACTCCTTTTGTTGCTTATTTTTGCTTGTCTTGATTGTTTTATTGATTCTTTGTCATTTTTGTTCACTTTCTTCATTTAAAAAAATAATTTGTTCATTTCCTTATCTATTTTCTTTGTTTTTCATAATTTTTCTGGTCATTTGGTTCATTTTTGTGCATTTTCCTGGTTAGTCCGTTAATTTTCTTCAGTTTCTTGATTATTCTTGTCTTGACAATTCTTAATTTTTGTTCATTGTTTGAGCATACTGTTCATTTATTTTTAATTTTTCTACTAATTTTCTTGACTATTTTGTTCATTTTTTCTAGTTTTCCTTTTTCTAGTTTCCTTTTGATTTTGATGAAAACTGATCTTCTTATTTAGGCACAGCTAAAACATCATTCTTTCACTGAATAATGATCTAAGTGTGTGAATTGATGTTGAAAACTGAACATCTGCCCAATATTCATTCCAGAAACGATTTGAGGCATCACTTGTTAAAGCATTATGTTAAAATAGCTTCGACCTCAGCCATAAGAAAGAAAAAGAATAATGCATCATATTTGAAATGAGTTTGACAGAAATTTCACCAATCTATGTTACACTTGAAGCGTGTATAGCTTGTATTAACTTGAAACTGATCGTCCAATGAGAGTGATGAAGTTAGAGTGATGCTGGTCTCGGGCTGTGTGCTCCAGATTAGTGTTTTCTGGGCACACAAACTCAGCCTAAGCCACAGGCTGTGAGCCACTGGATCAGGAGGAAGAATTCACAGCTAAACAAACGTAGGCCACCAGCCAGCCCAGCCCACTCTACTGGCAACCACACATGGATGTGAGATCATTTACACACATATATGTGCATGAGCATGGTCGCATTTGAGACTACGAATGGGGCAGCACATGCAGTTACACACTTCTGCACCTATGTGCACTTTCACACAAACACTGCTGCTCATCCTTGTGTGTTTACTCACACTGTGTTTTTCTTTCACTCTCAATCTATTTGATACAGCTTTTGATAAATCTGCCCTTTTACTGCTATCTGTATCTTTTCGACTGACTTCCTCTGCTGCTACATTTATCATGTTAGCAAGGAAATCTACAGCATCTCTGGAGCCGGCAAAGTCCTTGTAAACATATCACTTCAAGTCATAAGTCGATTACCAGAAGAACAAACAGACTAGTGGTGGGTCAGATACTCTTCTAGTTATCATTTCACCAGGTCCACTATTTCTACAAGAGAAAGGGCAAGGAGTGCATTAATCTCACAGACTTTTGTATATCTTCTCACTATGTCTCTTATTCCAATCTTCTGACAACATAAATGCAGGCAATTTATTTAACAGGATTAGGAGATAAGGCTCCTTTTCACTGGGCCAGGGCATCAGCGCCACACAGAAATCCTCCCGTTCCCCAGCCTGAGGCTAATACTGGTGCTAACCGCTAACACCTTCATCCAGGGGAAGGAGAGGGAAGGGCTACACAGATAGAGATGATCCCAGCCACTGGGCCTCCAGGCTGGGTGATTTGTCTCATCCTCTGCCTGCTGTTTTGGGAATCCGGGAAAGCAACGTTTGGCCACCAAGACAGAGAGAAAGCACTAGCATCTCACAACACCTCTATTGTTCTAATGCATGATCCAGTTAAGGAAAAGCAAAACAAGTGAATGAGTCTTCTCCCACAGTGCTTTAGCAGCTTTACGCTGGCTTATGTTTACAAATAAACCTAGTCGCTGGTCATTTTACAAGGACAAAATAAGTTGTGTTTACAGCTGCACATCATAGAAAACAAACAAGGATTTGTTATTTCATTTTCCTGCTAAATAAATAAAAATAAATAAATGAGTGAGTTCAAGGTCTGTTGAGATTAGCCACGTGTCAGGAGCCAGTGGAGTTTCTGCCAGTGAGGAAAACTAAATAGAGCCTTTATTAATGTGCAGTTCTCTTCACTTCCATGTGGGGGCGGCCAGGGGGCATAAAGTTAAAGCAGAAAAGAACAAAATGCTCCATCGCTGACATTATAAAAGATCAGGGAGCTCTAAAAGGTCGCCGTTGCCATATTCTCAGTCTCGGCGGTATTGACACTTGGTATTTCTCTGATCTTTTGCTCTAATTAAAAAAAGGGGGAAAAAAAGAAAGAAAAACAAGTGTTTGTGTGCTGTGAGTGTGTCACTGTCTATGCATATGTTGCAGAGTCTCAGGATAGCTGTTTAAATATGTCGATGTGTTGGGGGGAGAGTCTTTTCTACATTTGTGGAGTGCAAAAACCCGGGGCCGACTCATGGTGTGGGGTCCAGTGACTTTGTGACTACAGGACACCACAATGGTGGCTGAAGGTTTCTGAAACAGGTTCATGTTAGATTAAGTGGCTAGGGAATGTGTGATGTAAATACAGTACTCTATGAAGACTGACAAATACTTGTGTGAATGTATTTAGCCCAAAAACAACATGATATTCTAAGTTATTTTGATGAAATTCTAATGGTGGGTCAGGACCCAAAATGGGGTTGCAAACTCATTCTGAGTGGGTTGCAAAGCATGTGGTAAAATACGAAAAAACTCTATCAATTCATTCATTTTTATCTGTTGTTGGACTGCAGTCACTGTTTTATTAAATGAGACTTAAATATGACAGATTACATTATAATACTATTTAGTCAGTTTTCACTAATTTAGTTTATTGTTCAGTTTTTACCCATATTATTTTGTTAATTTTTTTGGATGATTCACTTTGATTATTTGTGCTCCTTGAGCAACCTTTCTTATTTTTGCTTCATATTTTACATGATCTGAATTTGGATGCCGTGACGGAAGTCTCTGTTCAGTTCAATTCAATAGTATTTGCATGGCACCAATCAAAATCCTAGGCTTCACAATTCAAGACCAAAACCTCAAAAGACTATATGGAGAGTAAGCTCAGTAGGTGAATATTTTGCTCTAAATATATTCAGACATTTATTAGGTTATGTTGTCATTTGCCTAGTTTTCAATTGATGCAAGAGGGTCGTGATTAAGTTGTAATCGAGTTTGTCGTTCATTGGTAATCCTTTGAAAAGATGCTGGTTTGGTTGTGATGTGGTTAACAAATAAATCAAAATCCTCTATCAAAGCACCAAGTCAGCTGTTGGTAAACCTGAGTGATGTCTTGTAAATACTAACATGTCCCAACGAAACACCTGCTCACGTGCTGAATAGAAAACACTGATGTTGTGTTTGACCAGAATTTGCAAAGTGGCAAAGTGGATCAACTGGAAACAGGGAAACATTACAAGTGAAAAAAATACTGATGACACATGAACTAGGACTTCAGTAGGAGTTCAATGTTGACTCCGAATTTAAAACAAGTCCTCTACTTTGTAAGCACTTCTTTTTTTCCTTTCGGCTGTTCCCTTCAGGGGTCGCCACAGTCTGCCTCCATCTCACCCTATCCTCTGCATCTTCTTCTCTCACACCAACTACCTTCATGTCCTCTTTCACCACATCC
>JAQQAE010015354.1:0-12078 GCA_029823295.1 Pseudamia nigra
GTCCGGACCAAATCAAACTGGTCCGCTTTCACACCAGCCCAAACGAACCGAACTTGCAGGTGTTCCGGACTCTGGTCTGTTTTAAGCGGACTAAATGCTGTAGGTGTGAAAGCACCCTAAGTTCTATATGAAGTTGGTACTAAACCGTTTGCCTTTTCATGAATGTATGGTTCTGCTGCCTTGTGAACATGTGACACTGGCAGAAGCAAATCTTGATGTTGTTAGTCCCACCTGCTGATAAATGTATGCAGCCAAAGGTCACGGTAGGAGATGGTCAAGATGTGGAAAAATGCACCTATCTACCACATATCTACCTACGGTACATATCTGCATCATATCTACCACACAATTGTAGAATTTATTGGGTAGTGGATGTACTGGACTAAAGTAACATATCAGACAACGCAAATGAAGTTCGATCCATGCAGAAACAGGAAATGGGGACAGAAGGAATTACTGTCAGCATAAGACAGAGGAGAAAAGATAATACAGTAGTAAAAAGAGAAAGATAACAGCATATAAGGGCACTAAAACCAACATGTGATAAGAATGCTGGAAATGAGGCAGCGAGGAAGATGGAAGTGAATGTAATCTTTGTTCTTTTGAAGATTAATACATTTTTCTCAAAAATACAAAAATTCTATATCCTACATGAGTTATCTTAACAGTGATTGGATATTATAGCTGTCAATCATGACTTTAGATCTTACTACTGGCTTGGAAACACCTGTGATTGGCCACATGACCAGTGCCTAGACGAGATTAGATCTTTCTTAACTAATTGATTAATAATTGATTTTGCTCTGTCATGCCACTTGATTAAAGGCTTACCTGTGAATTAGGCTTCTGCTGTTGCATTGTGCGTGGCTGAGGAAGGTTTCGGATGAGCTACTTTAACATGGCGGAGTTTACACTGCACTTAACTGTCATTTATTAATTTTTGAAGACGCTCCACACACTACTTTTATACATCTACTTTAGCATACTTTGTTGGTTTCAGCAGCAGCATCTTATCTCCCCTCATGTCCCACAGTACCACACGTAAACCTGGTGGACTCGTTACTCTTCTTCGGTTGTGAAATGGTGTATTTGAGATGCGCAATTGCCCCCCACTGCATCACTACCAAATACTAGTAAACACATCAGTTTGCTCTTTGAATTTGGCTGTCAGATGAACAAATATTTCTTAGTCCATGCAAGGATTAATCAACAGTTTTCAGTGTCAGTTTCAGGTTTTATGGTCAAATAAGGAATATTTTAGATGTTGTATCATAGGAGTGCCATTGCTACCACTGTTTGACACATTCACAAGGTATTGGATTATGTAATGAATGTTGCATGGCTGCAGGTACTGTTGCACGGACCATCTGTAGGAATTTCTCTTGGCTCGCGGGTAATGTGTTTTTTGGTTTTTTTTTTTTTTTTTCCATTTTTTCCTCTGTTTGCTGGCTGAATCACTCCCAGCCTGTTTCTGGGCTGCATGCGGTTTAAATTTGAATAGGACTTGTCCAGACCATCACAGTCTATATTTTTCACATTTTAAAAACAGAATACACAGAAGTGGGCAGAATTCTTGCTTCTTTTCAGATGGCTTGAGTCCCAATTTGCTGAAAGGTATTTTTTGCTCATTCACACAAAAAAACTGCAGATGCAGTTTAATGTTAATGTGTCAAACAGACCAGTATCAGAAGAAAAAGGAGATGTTTTGCTAGTACATGACCGAATGTTGTCAGATTTTTTTTTATTAAAACTTCTCGAAACAGAAAGAAAAAATAAATGAGGAAGTATTCATGCCAATCTACGTCATGCTGAGTTCCACGTGACTTTAAATACACAGAGAAGGAACTGGCATCATTTCTGTCAACGTGTTTTTTCCAGTTTCACTTTTACAGAGAGGAATAATGTGTGTGAGTCATTTGGCATTTCAGTGGAATTTGACCTTTCTCTTCACTGTCTTCAACAAATCAAACAAGCACCACGAAGCCAAAGTGAATACCCACTAGAACTGAACAATTAATAAAAAAACTGTGATTGCAATATGAGCCTTTGAAATGATATAATTGCAAAAAGCTACAAGTTGAAAGTCCAGATTGTTGTAGTACATTGTTTAAATTTTGTTTATGTTGCTTTTTTCATTTTCTTGATATTTTGTTCACTTGTCATTCTATTTTCTTTGCTCTATTGGTATTTCCGCTCATTTTTATTCATAGTGTTAACATTTTCTGACTATTTACTGACTATTGTTTAGTTTTTAATAATTTCGATACTTCTTTGTTGATTTCTTCTTCATTTTCTCTTAATCTTGGTTATCATTGTATTTTTTTGACCATATTGAGGATAATTTAACTAATTTTTGGTTCATTGTGGTGATTATTTTTGTTTTTCATTATTTCTGATTTTTATTCATTTTTCCAATTTATTGTAGATTTTTTTTTGTTTATTTTGGTGATACATTTAGTTTTCTCTCCTTTTTTTGTTGATTTTTATTAGAGGTTGACTGATTATCGGCCGCGCTGATTATCTGCACCGATAATTTTGACGTATATTGGTATCTGTGTTTTTTAAAAAATCTGATGGGCCAATATCAAGAAATAAATTAAAAACTAGGTTATTTCGGCTCAGCTGCCCGCCTCTCTCTTTTTCTCTCTCCTGCCGCTTCTATCTCCAGCATTGTTCCGCCCAAAGCGCCATCTGATTGGTTCAGTAAGCCACAGTATGCGTAAGCTGTGTGTATGTGTCCCCTCATACACACATGGCAGAGAGGTAACATTTTCTTGTGTGGACAAGCTCCTGAGAGCAAACACGGGTCGAAGGTAAACACAGAAAACTTTCCCGAAATTGTAATAAACATCCCAGTGCTCTATATCTACTAATGTTACAGTGTGCAGCAGAATAACGTAAGAGCAGAGTAAACATTAGCTGCCCCTATGTTTACTTACGTTCCTCCCAACATGTCTGTGAATTACTTGAAAGAAGGCTGCTGATCATATCGACAGTCAAACAGTATGTGATAGTAAAAGCATGTTTGTCTGATTGACAGAGAGCACATAAAAAACTCAATTCACTTGTTTTATTGTAGGGAAACACGCTAAGGTGGAGGCTGATTATTTTTTACCATAACATTAGTTGCTGGGTCTGGCTCTAAACGCTCAGCAGACTAAGGGCGTACTCACACTAGGGCCATTTTGGCTTGAGCCGAGCCGGGGCCCACTTCACACCTTTCCAGGCTCCAGCGCGTTTCTGCTCAGATCACAGGGTGCCTCGGCCTGATGACTGTTGTACAGACGACATGACGTCGTCTGTACGTCATCAGGAAGCGCTTAACAGAAGCCGCGGCTGTATTGAAAACATTAAGCGTCATGGAAAACAAACGAATACATCCCGAAGACTTTACTGATTTTATGGCCAGCTTTGGGTCATTTTGTTCATTTCTTTTTCTTTCTTGGTTTTTATTCATTTATTTGATTTTCTTTTGTTTTTCTTTTTTTTAATTTATTTTGTTCAATATCAGCATAATTGCAGAAGTATTTAGTAACACTGATTAAGTAACACTGAGCAGAGAGAGATGCTGTGCCCATTTTAAGTGTCTTTTGCTTAAAATTGTATATTTTCCAAGAAATAAACCCATGCACTTTCCTCTTTAACAAACTAAGCCAGTCAACTCAAATCACATCCCAATATTGCCCACATTAATTACAACATGACTGTCTCACCAAATCGTACAAACCTAATGCCATCCACATATACTCTGTTATTTTTCCTAGTGACATGTTTTAATGCCACTCAGTTCCATGACTCATTACATTCTTACCATGTTAGTGAACTTTTCTTTGGAATTTTTGAATTCCTTTTTTTTCTCAGTCAGGCCAACGTTCTGCTTTCAAGCAGGTGACCCATAATCACTGCTGTTTACCGCATGCTCACTTCTCTAACTGTTGTTTTTTTTTCCTGGCTGTAGGCTTCGTGGTGGGTCATTGTGGACTGTACCAGGCTATTGCCATGTTCCTTATCGCCTACTTCATCATCAGTATGACCGTGCTGTCAGTGTGTGCCATCTCCACCAATGGGGCCCTGGATGCTGGAGGTGCCTATTGTATCCTATTTACTTGAACAGCAGTCACATGACACCAGCATGTGAAAGCCAGTGTGGTATTGTCATCATCAGTGGTTCTGTTTCCTTTTTCGACTTAGTTCTGCTTAATTTACAAAGGTGCTTTCAGATCAGTAGACAATGACTGGTGCTGTACAATGAGGCCAATGTGGAAGTAACTTAAAGTCGTAATACTGTCATTGGCCACTGGGGCACCGTTCAGTGGGCTCCAGCAGGTACGGTACTGACTCCCACAGAGTTATGTCGAACTTCTCTCTGAAAATTCTAAGGGGATATTTTGAAACATTACTGCCTTCTATCTGAATCATAGACAGAATATATTAGTGGAAATATTTTTGAATTTCCAATCTCTCAAAATAGAATCATGGAGCCTTAACGTCATTCAGACATGATCAGCCGAGCCCTGGGCCCAGAGTTCGGTGGTAGCATTGGCCTCATGTTCTTCCTGGCAAATGTGTGTGGCTGTGCTCTGTTTGTGCTCGGTCTGGTTGAAGCCATTGTTGCCACATTTGGAGTTCCAGAAGGTAAGTTTTATGTTATACTGAAAGTTCTGCATGCAGTTTTTGGACTTAAAAAAGTTCACCAGTCCTTGGAGGTCTTAAACATCCAATTGTACGTTGTTTCTTCTCGATTGTCCTGTGATTAGATAAGCTACAGCTGCAAGCTCCGTAGTAGCTACAGTTATGACTGTTTTCAATATTGCAAGAGCTTGTACACCTGTGACATTGAAAGCTGTGTTGACTGGAAGGTCATACACAGCCCCTTTAAGCAAAACGACTATAGTGAGGGTCATTTAGTTGTTGCATGGAAATTATAGCAATGCATAGTCTTTTTTTTTTTTTACATCAGATTGCACACAACACCAACATCCTGTTAGTATTTGCATCATTCATTTTTTTAACTGTACATTATACTCTTAAATGTGTGGTGTCAGTTATTTCTGAGCTCATCTTAATCTTGCCCTCTTTCAGCTGGGACGGCAGCCACGTCACACTACCAGGTTCTACCATCTGGGTACTGGTGGTCGCTGCTCTACGGGACCGCTGTCGGCTTGCTCTGCCTGGTTGTGTGTTTGGTGGGAGCACACATCTACGCCAAGGCCACCTTTGTCATCTTCCTTGCGGTCATTTTTGTCCTGGGGACCATCTTTGTCAGCTTCTTTGCAGTTCACCCTCGCGTCATTGTCCTGCCCCCTCCTGAAAACCCGACAGCCAATGGAACAGGACCTGCTTTTCCCACCACAGCAAACTTCACTGGCTTCAAGCTAGACACGCTGCTGGGGAACCTGTGGGGTAAATGAATTATCACACAGAAATGAGACTCTCATCCCAAACATGTTCAGAGTTCCGTCTGTATTCACATCCTTTTCATTCTAGTAGGTGGCAATGATGCTGGTCTGACATAGATTTAAATGTCATAATCTAAATTACAGTTAAATATAAAATCATAATAAACACAGTAAACATTCCCAAAGATTAAAATACCAACTGTTGTTCAGTGAGTTTTCAGTTTACTTTCACAATGCAATTTTGCAAACCCATCAGCAAGTCTGGATGATGTTTGACCGTCTACAGTCACTATTACCCCCCAGATCTATGCTTGACATTGACTGGTTTACATAACATTGTCTATTTAACATTGGTGTATTGTAATTTAGCCTTTTCTCCATCTCGGTACTGCAATTTCATCTTGAGGTGGCTTTACCATCTCATTTTACAAGTACAAATAGACCTTTCTGCATTATTATGTATTTTCCAAGTTGATATTTCAAAATACCACTTTTGTTCCTTTTTAAAACTCAAGTTCCACCTCTCCTCATGTTAAAATTTTCCTTCTTTTTTGTCTTGAGTATTTTAACAGTAGAAGCAAGCCAGACCATGAATTCAGCTTGAATTCATGAACTGGACCTGAGGGGTATTTCTGATCAAATTAAAAAAAAGTTAGAAAACCCAGATTTAACCGGTAGCACGTGAAAGCACCCTGAGTTTCACATCCTGAAGCTCTGAAAGTACAGTTATCTTGAAACTGTAAGGCTCTTCACTCTCCTCTTTGACATTAGAATAACTAAGGTGGATGAAAATAGTAGAACTTAAACACAACTTGGTTAAGCTTTTAAAACACCTTTTAATTATAGTGAGGACACCTTTTTTCTTCCAGACTCTTACCAGATTTGACTGAGATGGAAAGTGTCATTGGTTCATTTTTTGTGATTTATCATATCACAGCAACCTTTAAAAGATAATCACTATCTTGTTAGCAGTGTCCAGTTTGTCACTTTGTCACTTCCTCTGCAGCACAGCTCCATTTTTTTTGTGTATTTTTTTACTGATCTGTAATTATATGCTGGGCATGTTCTTAGGTTCTCTGTAACCAAGTGCCCCCCTCTGTTTGCAGGGATTTATATCCAAGCACATGATTTCGAAGCTAATTGCTGTAACTCAGGAACACGTGAGGACTACAAACACTCACAAGCTTGAGTAATCCAAAGATCGACTTCCTCAGACACACAGTTTACAAGACATGATGTGTATTTAAACATACACATTCACACCTATCAAACACAGTTGCTTTTGTTGGAAAGTTGGAGCTTAGTTGCAGATAAGTAAGACACACGGGGTCTCTCACAGATCAGAGCTGTGAAATTGATTTTTTATAAATGGGTTCTTCTTCTTGTGATTGATTAGACGCTGTTCTGTAAACAACAGTGATTTGTAGTAGGGAATGCTCCTCTCCAAAGCTGTAAAACATGATGAAGTTTGGATGTGCACAGGTAAAGAAGAGTGTCTGCCAACAAACCAAATTGAACTTTCCATGTGGAGACTGATGATGTTGATAAGACTAACCACAAAGGCTTATCTTCTGTTATCTCTCCTCACAGCTGACTACACCGTGGATTACACAACAGGAAACATGATGAACTTTGCCACCGTTTTCGCGGTGATGTTTAATGGTTGCACTGGCATCATGGCTGGTTCCAACATGTCAGGTAGGTGAGAGCAGGTGATATGCGTGAGTGACCTGATTACCTGCATTCAGTAGTAGCTAACGTGTTTATCTTCCAGGTGACCTAAAGAATCCAAGCTACTCCATCCCCCGTGGCACCATCACAGCTGTCATCTTCACCTTCATCATCTACAATCTGCTCTGTGTGCTGGAAGCCTGCTCCTGCGACCGGTCAGTATCACACAGAGTGACACCTAGATACACACGCTTTGAGGTGATGGTATTTGTGAGAGTTCAATAATTGGGATCAGGCACCAACATAGTTAAGGTACAAACACGTCTGGTACTTACTGGACCAAATCACTGCACAGATTTTGGTAATTCATTTTGGTACCACTTGGTTTTTCAGACACGGAGATACATGACTTCTATTCAGTGTTCTGTCCATTACTGACTCATTTAGAAACAGAAACAGTGCCACAGTGTTACACTAAGGGTCTGAAAGGAGTCGCGTGCAAAGGTTATGTCAAACTTAGTGAAGCATCTGATGAGGGAATGTGGCTAAGAACAGAGGAATGCTTTGTGTTTGAGAGCTAATGTGACCATTAGCTCGCAGACCCCTGTGATGGGGAGTTGATGACAAGTAAAGCAACTTTCACAAAGGTTTATTTATTATTTCACTTTGTTACATCATTGGCATTTATGAGTAAATATATTAACATTAAAACTAGACTAAAAAAAGTATTTTATGTCACTGATTATTGTTTAAATTTTTAAAAATAATTTTTCTTTTAAAAGTATCTATTTAGGCACAGTTTTGGTACCAACACCCTTTCAGAAGCACCAATATCAAAAAAATGCAAAATGGTATCCAATCCTGGTCATAAAAGTCTTAAAAAATATATATAGAATCCAATCATCTTTTTCTGCAAATTATGAAAATACTGTTACTTTTTTACTTTTCCCCAGATTGAGGAGCCCTTATAGCAATCAGCATGTCTCTCACTTTGACAAAATCACAACCAGAATTAGAGAAAGCTTTATTTATCTTCCAAGGGGCAGTTCAGTTTCCACAGTACACCAAACTCATACATAACTCATACATTCCATTCGTACTGTACATTTACAGTAAATAGAGGTAGAGGATGGTACATAAGTGCAAGTCAGTGAATAAACATAATTTTATTTCTGGAGCAGAAAACTACTTTGATTTTTTTCACCAAACCTTTTGTAGCTCATTCTGTGTTGAAATGATGCCTTTTGCTATTTTGTACATCATCCACTACAAAGCCATCAGATATTCTTCCATTAAACTGCTGCTGTGGTTATTGACCACTTAATAAACCATCCTATCAACTTTTGCAGTAGCTGGTGCCACTCCTTTCAGGGTTGACGCAACACTGTTAATAACAAGACAAGATGTAAAATTGCTCAAAATGTTTCTTTTTACTATATATTTCGGGAAATCTTGCAAATGCAGGTGCTCAAAGATGCTCTGCATTCATTTTGATCACACTTTTCTGTTGTTGATACAAATGCATCACACTGTGACAAAGATACATTATAGAACCAACATGAAAGACCACTGCAATAAGGAATCAGAGCACTGGTGAAATTGTTATTTTGAATCTCAGTTTTACCTAAGCCACATTTTGGTAAAAGTCTTTAATTGAACTTACTGAAAATTTCAAAAGCATAGGAAATGTAGAAATGGAAGTCCCAGATCATTAGGAATAAAATCAGTTTTCACTTTTCATTTCCCGTGTTTTCATCAAACAAACAAACCGAAAGCAGAGACAACACCTGTAATTAAACATTAATCCACACAGATCCAAACAAGTTAATTATACCTCCCAGTTGATAAGTGCTGTAGAAATAGATGTTAGCATGTTTTGTTTGCAGCAGATGAAATCCAATCCTTAGTAGCTATCAGATAATGCAAACAGGGTTCATTTTCTGCTTCACCAAACAGAAGCAAAGCATCAGAGGAGGCTGATTCAGAAAACATCTATTCCACATGAATGTTATCTGGCTCTAGGTGTCAGATATTCAATCAGAATGCCAGCAGGTAGTATGAGCACTAGTGGACAAATAGAGACATGTAGAAACACCAGTATCGGCACCACCCAGGCATAACATTTCTTGTGGATTCTGATTATTCTAATTCTTCATATTTCATATTTTGTACTGACATCTGCACTACAGTCAAAAGTCTAGACAGATGTCCTTCAGTGACTTTTCTTTATTTTATTAATTTCAACATTTTATATTAATATCCATCCAAACTGTGAAAGTACATGTTTGGACTTGTCATGAAAATGTGAATATTTTTGTTCAGAGTAGCCACATTTAGATTTGATGAAAGCTTTGCATTCTCTCATGAGATTCAAGAAGAATTGGTTTCACTTCACAGGTGAGTTAATGTGTGCCACTTCTTTCCTTCTTAATGTGCTTTAGACCATCAGTTGTTTTGTGCAGAAGGGTGGGTGGAGTCATGAGCCCTATTAGTGCTACTATAACTACTGTACAAATCCATATTATGGCAAGAAACACTCAGGTGTTGTTATGTTTAAAAAATTAAGTGCTATCATTTGGCCGTTTTTGAGGCTTTCAATTGTAATTACTGTAACTTATCCTCTTTAGCTGTGGTAGCTCTTGGTCATACAATTTTGGGATGGTCCTCATGACAGCCAGTTTGACAGTTGGCTGACCTTCATTTGTCATCACAGGGGGATGGTTTTGGTGAGTTTGCAGTGTTCTGTCCAAATTTCTTTACTTTTGGAGGGTCAACTGTGAGTTTTCATTGGTCTTTTGCTGGTAGGGCGTGCTCCTTGTGTGCAAATTTTCTCATAAGCTGTATCCCAATTCAGGGGCTGCAGCTGACGTGGGCTGCATTTGCCGGCTGCTGACGTCATAGCTGAGTGTGAAGGCTGTCCCATTTCAACGGCTCCTTCAAATGTAGCCACCAAATGCAGCCTTCGTCGGCCAGGTAACGAAGGCTACAATCGATGGATCCTTCCCGGCCCACCTTATCCCATAACACATCACGTGTATGACTGCTGGGAGTACTGCCAAATCAGGGAGCTACGAGGAATACACAATTAAATAAGATAGAGCATTTCCAATTCATGAATTAAATTAAAAAGCAAAATAACCACAAACGTACGTAAGTGAACAATCCTCCATCTCTAAGCAGCAGCTGGTTGGCGACAGGTGCTAACGTCATTAGAAGGGTAAGAACTGTGACCATCCCATTTAACGACTGTTGGGTGTAGCCTTCGCAGACCGTGAAGACTGCAGCCATGCCAGCTATCAACACCAGATGGTAGGCCACTGCTCTGTGACCAGATGAGATTCTATAGCTGTAGCTGTGTCCCAATTCAGGGGTTGCAGCCAACGTCAGCCATTGACATTATAGCCAAGTGCGAAGGCTGTCCCATTTCGACGGCTCCTTCATATGCGGCCGACAAATGCAGCCTTCATCGGGCGGAAAATAAAGGACACAACTGATGTATCCTTCGCCGTGGAACGAAATACTGCCGAATCAGGGAACTATGAAGGATACACAATTAAATAAGATGGAGCATTTCCAATTCATGAGTTACATTAAAATGCAAAATAACCACAAACATCACTGAAAAATCCTCCATCTCAAAGCAGCAGCTGGTCGGCGACAGGTGCCTACGTCATTACAAGGGTAAGAACAGCCGTGCTGATTTATGCAAATTGCCCAGCCTCTATGGGCTCGACTATCACATTGAACAACCATTAGGTGTAGCCTTTGCAGACCATGAAGACTGCTGCCAACGTTTAAAATCTCCCAAAACCCTTTAACATTTTTTTCATGGGTTTCTGAAAGTTATCGTCTTGTGTCAGTATGTTGACTAAGTAGTTTTTTCTTGTGCTGATGTACCTTTATATTTTTGTCATATAAGGAATGGGGACAAATTGGTTTATTTTTACCACCTGATTTAGGGCACACTGTATTTTTTTTTTATATTCTGTGTTTTGAGCCTAGTGTTTTTATCGGTTTGTGACAGTAGAGCTAATATTTATAGTAAAGTAAAGGTTAATCAGTCTTTAACATCTACCATATTGGATTTTTAGAGACAGCATTTTCTTTTTGTTTCTTAGTAGAGTATGGAGGGATAGTAACAGGAAAAAATAACAGACCGATGCCTCAAATAGTCTCATCAGAATTTCTCAGTGCATTTTTGTCCAGAGCAAGGACTTTGATTTTTGTCCCTGATAACATGAATGAGCACTGTATGCAGGGGTCTTCTAATGACCTCTGTGAACAGAAGGAATGACTACATCAAGTAGGACAATGTCATCACCTGATTATCACTTTAATGTGAATCTGTTGTGTAAGGCTTATGTTCACTAATCAGTTAAATTCAGCATGGAACTTTACAAATAATGAAAATGACTGATTATTTGTAGATTGTGGGTGAAGATAAAGATCCACTGTATTTGGTTGTTAAGTATAACATTTTGAAATGGCTGAAATAATTAAGTCAAAGCAACTAAAACCTCGCTAAGAACTTTTTACCTGAAATAGACTTTGTCTTAAAATGTATTGAGGATCATAGGTGTGCTAGTCCAACACAGAGACAGTGAGTTTGATATGTTCTTGAGTGTGCTTGAATTGCATATTTTATTAAACAGTACATGTGTGGCCATTTTTTTTCTCTTTTGAAAATTAAAATGGAAAAGCCAGTCAATAGATTCCTCAAAAGTCAAAATGTCTTAAATACAGGTTCAGTTTTATGAGTCATTAAGTAGTCTTCAGTTTGAATGGTTGACATCTTAATTGCCATGGTATTTTTTCTGATTTAATTGAATAAACTATTTTTGACAAGGTGAGTCAAACTCCACATTTGTGGTGCTTCAGATCTTAAATCGTACAACTCACCTCAGAGTGTTTTTACTTCTACTTACCTTGGCAAAGCATACAGTGGGGACAATAATTATTGGGAAATGTAAAAATGTGCAAGTTCACCCATTTAAAAAGATAAGAGAGG
>JAQQAE010015355.1:0-12077 GCA_029823295.1 Pseudamia nigra
CCAGCAAAAAGTGTACATGCAGGTTATGCTGTTATATCGTCCCTACCAATGTTGAGACCAAACCTACGCCCTTGGTTTGCAACAACACTTAAGTGGGCAACCTACAGTAAGCCTCTAATGGTAGGGAAGAACCTGTAAGCAGTGGACAAAAAAATGAAAGCGTACAATAAAGCAAAGAAATGCCAGAAGAAGAATACAGTAACCTAATTTTTTTAAAGAATAAACAAAAGAATAGAAAGAATAACAAAAGACATTGATTGAAACGTAATGTCTTGTGATTAGTTTATCCTCAGGCAGGTTATTCTGCAGATGATGAGCTTTGGTGGCAATCACTCAGTCCCCATTAGTTTTCAGGGGTGATGGTTTTTTTTTAAGTCATATGGGTCCAGACTTTATAGTGTAAGTAAAATCTAATAATCACTCCTGAAACGTAAGGGCAACCAGTGTAAGCTCATTAAAATCTGAGTTCCTATATTACAAGGAATGTATTGTTTTGGGTTCTTCTTCTGAGTTGATAGACAGGTTCCTGCTGCTAAAACAATGCATTTGGAACCAAATTTACTGCCATTTTGCACCAGCATAGTCCCTGTAGGACAATGATGGCACTGTAAAGGTGAGGTTGTTTACTTTATTACATGTCTTTCTGATTTGCCCTTTAGGACTACACATTTTTGGAAGGAGAACCATGAAACCCAGGATGTGATTCACTCTCCATTTACTGCCCATTGTTGTACTGTTTAACATCAAAATAGATTTGAACTCAATTGCATTTGGTCAGACTCTGATAGTTGCTCTTAAGAGAAAAAGGTAGATATTTTCTTCACTTCTGCTAAATTACCTGCAAGAGGAAGGTATTATAAGAGCATATCAATTGCAAAAATATGTTATTCCTAAGTTTGCAAACAAAGCTGTACTGTATGAAAACTAGCAGTCGCAATGCTTCATTCCAGTGCAGAGGCAAACAAAACAATATCTTGTCATCCATATATGATAAAATCAAGCAAGTCTGAATTTAGTGTTGTACTAGCAGATATGACTGCTCCACGCCTTTTTTTAAATGTATTTAACTTTTCTTCCAAAAATCACATCTATAAATATCCATTAATCTTTAAACCTCAGCACCCCCCATTGCTCCACCACAAAAAAGTATAAAACACTGCACTAATCGTGTGAAATATAATTATATTGCACATCAAAGGAGAAACTGCTACAAGCACATATAAGCCATATGTACTCACACCAAACACAACTTCACCACCAATATCAAAATCCTAAAAAAGAGGTCTACGGAAAAGAGGTTAATTACCCCTTTCAATCCTCACATCTGTCCCTCTGTCTGTGTGTGCTGATGAATTTACCCACACAGACCTTCCTTCCTCTCATGTTCCTCTCAAGCAAATATATAGATATATTTCTCTCTGGAACCTTGTCTGTTGTAGAATGTCCACTCTTTGAAAAGCACCAGTCTGTCTATTTTATTACTTTTATCTCAACATTACACCTCTCTTCCATAATGTGTTTTAATGTTGGCTCTATTGACAAACCTCTCACATACTGAGCAGAGCAGAGGTGTGCGAACAGAGGTGGATTTTGAATTTTTTGGGGAAAAGAAATAACTGCATTCCAAAACCAACATCCAGTATAAAGTCCAACTCACTGTCCAATTCAACCACAGAAAACTCCTTCTGCTGACTCTCAGTTTGCATGATGTTTCCTCAGACAGAAACATGCATAAACCTGTACTTATCTTGTCATACAAAAACCATGTTGCATCTGTTTTGTTAGTAAAATATGAAATCACCCACATCCTTATCACATGTGCCTGTACACAACTAGGCGTTGCACTTTTGGCCGCATGCTAATTTGCCTTGATTAGTAAATTAGGCACTTGGTCTTGGTCTTTGCAAATGTCTATGATCTGTGTATATTTATGTATAAAGCACATGTGTCTGATCTCTCAAGGCACATGTGGAGACTCACTGTAATGCCATAGGTGAACTGACATACATGGAGTATGCACTTGTAATCTGATCAGCTGAAATGAATCTTAGTGTCAGATGTGAACTGGGCCTTTATTCCTAAAATAAGGAAAGGCATGTGTTGGAGATCACAGATTGTTGATATTTAAACTGCTAGGGTTGATTTTTCATAATTGCACTTTTTGCATTCAGGATTTCAGAGGCATCCAGCACAGCACACTTAGATAAAGTTGAGCGTGGCTATGAGAATATGGATCATTTTAAAGTTGACTTCAAAAAAGAAGGGAAGGCTCTGCGCAGCATTGACTTCATCCAAGGTAAAGAGACAAACATGGCAGTGGCTGCAGTTCACAGCTCAGCTTTAGACTCACTCCCATGATAATCTGACTTGTATTCCCTCCCCTGTTACTTCTGTCCTTAGATGATGACGATAGTGATGATGAAGATGAAGGTGATGAGGATGCAGAAGTAAGCGCAAAGGGAAATGGGACCCAGACTGCTTCTGCAGGTGGTGCTGTCACAGCCACCCCCCAGGCTGCAGTGAACACATCCCCCAGTCCAGCCAAGAGCACTGCCTCCACCTAGCCGTCACAGACAGAGTTAGTAATGCTCCTACGTGTTAATTTCAGGTCAGTTGTGGTATATCGTCTGAGATCAGGGAACTGTGAGGCAGATTTAGTTTGGTGTTGTAGGGAAAGCTTGAGTATCTGACGTACTGTAGATCTAAAGGAGGCACAGTTTCAGTTCAACTCTGTTTTATTGTATTTTGTGAAAGTGCTTAACTGCACATTAACCGAACCTGCTCTTTTTCACCTGAAATACATGCATTAGTGTGTGCTTTTGGGGCATAATAAGTTACAAACAGACTGCGTCTATTGATGATTCCACAGGGTGCTGACTTATTCATACATTTTTCATGTAGCTGATCTTTTGCAACTCACCGACTGCAGCATCATAGGAACACATGGCAACACGGCCTCAGGTTGTCTGGAAAATTGTGAAAGGTTTGTTAGCCATAAAAAGCATATGATGACCTCGTGTTGTTATCTCTATTGTGCACTATGTCTGACACACCTTTATGAGTGGTAGCAAAGAACTGATACTGTGAGATCTCACTATTTTATAAATGACCTGGATTATGTGCCAGGCACATTACTATGTAATAAGTGTATTTTTCTCTTTCAAACAAGGCATTTTTATCAGATTTTGAGACATTCTATTATGCTTGTTAAAAAGTAATTTCTAAGGAACCGTTGTTACAACAACGATACACCTACAAACATATTTGATAGTTTGATGTTACTTCTGTTGACATTGCTGCATTTCATGTTTGTCTGAAGTGACTGTGAAAACATACTGGCTTTTCAGAATGTTTTCCTTTCTTTTGCGAACAGTCATAAATGCTCTTTATTAGGGCCAGATATCTCAGCAGTTATTAGTGTACTCTACTGAGGTTTATTTTCTTCATGTGTATCTGTACTGAATTAGATGTAAAAAAAAAAATACTTTTTTCTTTCTTTTGCATATTTTTATTTGAAATAAAAGAAATCGAAAATGAAGGAGAGTCAATGTACTTTTATTAAGCAGTTCCCCCAGTTGCTCTATTGACCCTTCTCTACTTTGTTTATTTTTCTATTCCTGGTTCCAACCTGCAGACTGCAGTGAGCCTCAGGACATCACTTTTCTCCATGATGCTCTCACCTTGCTCTAATTCTACTATTGAGGCAGTCCACCACTGAGAACCATCCCCTGTAATTACTCTGCACCATCTTTCAGTGAGAGGGATCCTTTACAAATGGGCTCAGTGCAGCTCTAAGCCCTAAGTTGCCAAGTGGGCCAAACAGAATAGGATGACTCACACCCACAGCTCTTGTTTAGTCTACCCTGACACCTTGGGTCAAGGATCAGCATAGCATACACATACACACAAACAGGCACATAATGCCTTTCACACTCATTAGCTATCAGTGATGCATCTCAGTTGTCTGCCGTTGCCTCTTATTGGTTTAATGAGAATTGGTGTTTGAGGATTAAGGCTTTAGGGATGCAGTGTGCAGTGCTGGATAAAGCAGTTTTAACCAACGACTTGGCTCTAGTGCAATGCCATGGTTACACCGTACAACATATCTGTATTCAGAAAGATCATCTATTGTCTTTTAATCAATAATTGCGAATACAAGACTGAAGAAACGTTGGCCTTTTATGTTTTTTGTATTTTACACCTTTACCACTGTCTCTAAAGCATATTGGTTGAATTAGTCAAGTAACTGGGTTAGTCAATTAGGATTATTTACAGGTTGTTATCTATGAATCCATATGTAAGGATTTCCACAGAGAAATGTGAGCATTGCTTAAATTTTTTATTTAAAAATATAGATATAAGACGTTCTCTTGCACAACAAAAAATGACTGGTTGCACATAAGTTTATTAACAAACATAAATATCATAAATACAGTGATTCATAATCTATAACAAAATTAAACATTTTTTTCAATGCAGTATTTCATGACTGAACCAAAAGTATTTCATCTCAAATATGAAGAACGATGAGATTCTACAGATTTGACACAAACATTAAAATGGCAAGGTACAATCGGATCATTATGAGTCAAGCCCCCGTTTACGCTCCATAGTTTGAGGTTAAAGCTATAAATAATAGATTGATGAAGCAGCACTATATTGTACAGAGCATGTTTTGTGCTGATGGTACAAATCAGAAATAAGACAAAAGACGTGAGGGAGATCTTTGGCCGACTGGAGAGAGGTCTTCATTTCCCGAACAGCTCCATCATTTTTCTGTTATTTTGCGCTTGTTGGGCTAGTTGTTCCGCCCTGGACATCTCCATCATCTCCCGGAGCAGGTGGAAGGTCAGATCCAGGGATATCGGCGGGTCCTCGGACCTCCTTCCCCTCTCCATCGACTCGTCCCCGCGGTCATCAAAGCCGCTTATGAGCGCCCTGATGTTTCCAACTTTCCCCTGTAAAAGACGCCTCGTCAGCTGGAGTTGCAGAGCTCTGTTGAAGATATTAGGTGATCCGTCGGAATACATTGACGATGAAGGGAAAGAGTTAGAGTCCCCGTTGCCCAGTCGGATGAAATACTCCTCTCCAAGCCGCTCCAAGATGGGACCAGACTGCTGCTGCTGCTGATTCTGCTGCTGGGAGTTCTGGGTTTGGGGAGCTGGGACGCGCAGGGCACCGCCAGGGCTCTCAATAGCCCGACATTCGTAGCGCGGTAAAAAGGCAACAAGCAGAATCACGGTGGTACCAAATAAATTGAGCTTCATGTCAGGATTTCAACAGGAATCTGAGACAGAAAACATACATTGATTATTCTCTGGTTCATTGATATTTCCTTCAGTCTGGTGTAAACTGAGCAGCGTAATGGGGATTTTACGCACATGAAAGATACATCGTGTCCAATGTAACTACTTGCAAACTATGAATAAAAGTGTTACAGGCTCTTTTTGTTACACGAGTCTAGCCTATATCCTCACACGCAGTAATATTGATATAAAAATAATATTAATAAGCCCGATACATTCATCCAATAAATGGAATGTCTGTGCGTAAAGAGAGATTTTTGGTTTCTTAACTGTTAAAGTGTGAAAGTTTTGCATTATATCCTGTCCTATACTTATTTCTACACCTTGAAATTGCAAAGTAAGACATGTGTACGAATTGCTTGAAGAAATACTCGCTGGATCATGCAAGATAGATTCTATAAGATGCATTTGGAGTGAATTAAGATGCGCAGAAAAATGGAAAAATCTTGTCACAAAAGGCGTTCAGGAAATTTCAAATTTTGCACCAACGACACACAGCTCTGCTTCGTACCTTAAATCTTTAGAGGAGGTCCAGTAGCTGCAGCCGGTTGGTTTGCCAGGTGTTTGGCGAGATGCCACCCTCCTTCGCTCCACTAAGAAACAAGTATAAGCTATAGTTACTTAAAGAGTAGATGCTGAATGGACTTATATAGCCAACCTCACTATAAATGTCGCGCTCCAACGTGAGATTGAGTCTGCGCGTTCTTGCTTGGGTGTAATGTGAATGGACGCCTGTGACAAAGTGCTTTAGTTTAGATGAGATGAGTCATATTTGAGTGTGCGCGCCTGTGCACGCGTGTCTACCTCTGTGCTTTCAGAATAGGCCTATAGGTGCCACACCTGACATTTTCACTTAAGTAAGTTGGGAAAAGTAATTTGCAAATGTTTGAGTTGGAGAGTAAAGAAAATTAACTGGCAAAGGCTTCTGAAGTAGAGATGTCTGCTGTTTCTTCTATTTTTAATTAGGTCTTAAAATAACATCTCCAAGCTTAGATTTAAATGACAAAAAAACTTATCAATTATTGAATTAAATACTTATAATTAACACAGTTATAAAGTGCAGTAAAAGTGTTATATGCTCTTCTCAATTTGCAGTTGATATACATGTATTGAAAATTAGCCATAAAACAGAGAGAATAGGTACACTGTGCAGGATGACTTATTTGCTGCATTATGCACCATACTAATGTTTCCAAAGCAATTTCCCAGCTGACCTCTGGTGCATTTGGTAAATGGACATCTGCAAACAGCTCAGGCTGAGAGAGGCATATTGTCACACAGTGATTCATTGCTGCTGCATGTACATACGTCACAACCTCTGCCACAGTGTGCCTCGGCCACCTCTCTCCACAGGGCCCCACCACTGAGCCATTCTGTGTCCAACATCAGATGAACCATTAGAATCCTAAACAGTCTGACTACAGGAAAAAAGATTGTCTTTTCATTCATCACTTAGTCCAACTGTTGTGTAATACAATAAAAGTATCATACAGATATAGAGTTGACACTGATTTTGAAACTTTTCCTTTTACACATAAATCCCATGCTTTGGTAATAATTCAAAGTTGTAAAACTTTTTTCCATTAATCCTTAACAATAACCCAGTTCATGCAGACATATCGCCTGCAGGAAAAGTGAGTTCCACATATACAGTGTGTGCAGTGGCGAAAGTGTCTGAGTACACAATGTGCACTCAACTATATCAGCCTTTTTATGAGAGAGGAAACACAGAAATTGAATCATGCAGATGTACTCAGAGAGTACCAACTAGGCCCTGTCCGCAGAATCTGCCATCTTTGTAAATTTACATCTTATCATCTTAAGAGTTCAGCAGATCAGAGCATAATTTTCAGCCAGTGTGAAGTTGTTTTTCCTTCTTCCTCCTCACTTTGTTGCTCTTCATGCTCCGTGCTGCTCCAGGGGAGGTTGTCAGGTCCCATCATGAGAAACACATGTTGTCTGACACAAATAGAAAACACTGCCAGATGAGAAAGTGACTGCTCTTGGTCAACTCGTGTCACCTCATTTTCAAATCACTGTCCCTGAGTGGATCACTGGGAGAGAAATCCTCTCCTGTGACGCCACACCGGAAAAGATTCAGGCTTAAATTATTATCCCTTTGTTTCCTCAATTAAAGTTAATCCTTCAGATGATTAGATGGGTTTAACTTTAATGATTAGGTTGGGGACATTTTATGTTGACACCATTGATTCTGACCTCTTTCTGGACATAGACAAATAAGGTAAAATGCACATGAGCAGAACTTTACAGAAAAAAAACTTGCCTGTGAGAAGATTTTACACAAACAGTATTTGTCAAACAAATATCTCCTGTTAACTGATCATTTGCCTTCTAATAATGATCTGTTACTATGATAGTGCTTCTCTTCATACTGTCCTTTGCTATATTACTAGATAGGTTACTCCAGTATATATTAAACAGTTTTCCCTAATATTTACACATTCTATTCAGCTTTGAGACACTGATTTTAATAAACAAGGTGACTCTGGCTGTTTAAATAAGTGTAAGCAGATAGTCTGGTGCTGGTGTGGGGACTGCAGAGCACAGGGCTCTCGACTCAGACCACCACCTGACCTGAGTGCTGCACTCAGGTGTCCTTCTTGTTTATGGTGATATAACCTGTTATAAAAACAAACACATCTGATAGAAGAGACAGCTTGACCTTTCATTTAAGAGGAAAACACAAGGAAAAGAATTTACAGAAATGCCTTTTCTTTCTTTGCAGTTGACCACAAAACGAGATACGAATTCACATGATCAGTTCACTATATACAGTATATACAGTAGATTCTATATATGTAAATGTTAGCCATGTTAAGTGAGGGCAGGTGAGTCTTAAAAGATTCATTCATTATCCAGGAAGGAAGCTGTTGGCCGGTATCCCCCTGGTTTTCTTTGTATTGAAACATTCTTCAGTACAGCTCAGCTGCTTTTAAAAGGGAGCGGAAGTTGAATTTCTTTTCATGCGTGTTTCAGCTCCTCTTAACAGAAATGATAAACTGTAACCTTCTTCTGAAGCTCTTCAAAATGTCACATTTAAACATTCAATGTGATACAGCTGGCTCTCCTGAGCTTCTCTTATGGATTGCATGCAAGCCCGCATAAAATGTGTTACTCTAAGTAAATCTGTCCATATTGCAGCTAAAACCCCAAGGGCCTTTCTGTCTATATTAATCTCATATGTGTAGCACAAAAGGTGTTAAATCAGAGACTACTTTAATGCTTGTTCACATTGTACAGTAGATTCCAATTTCCTCAAACAGGGTTTTAGAAGAAAGGCCAATATCTAATCTGCTCACATTCAGTGTTTGTTCACAGAAACAGGGAGATATTAGACTTTAGTTTGAGAAATTATGAGAATAAATATATTTCTAAGATGACAGTAAACACTTTTTAGAATATGCTTTCAACGCCCTCTTAATGCATAGTGCACTAATTTAACTAAATTAATTGCAGTCATGCATGACAGATAAGAAAACTGCTTTACACAAATCCACAAAGCGGCCAGTGTTCACTCTTAGACTTTGTAGAGTCAAAAATTGCAGTCTCAAGAGAAATCTAGGTCAGAGCCATTCCAACAAAATTGTAGCCCAGTTTTCTTTGCTGTTTGATAACATTTTTTGAACGTAATTGTCTCATAACAGCAAGAGCCTCTTATTCTGAACACAGAACCCTAATTGTCTCTTTTGTTCAGCATTTTAATCATTTGCAAAATTTATAGATAACATAAGTAGATAAAATTTTCAATTATAATGAGTGACAGGAAACCAAAACAAGTTGAGGGATCAGTGCAAAATGATTGACAGGTATCATATGCATCTACACTGAAGGGTATTAAACAGTTCAACATCACGAAAAACAGCCAGAGAAAAGAAACATTCCACATCTTTATTTTAGCCATACATCTGAGCTTCAGTGGCCTTAAAAATCAAAGATTGTCTTTGAACACGGCTACCCTCATTTTATCTAACAATCTGAAGCACAGAGGCTGAAATGGTTGAAATGGTAACAGCTTTCTTCCTCGCTCTCTGTCTGTCACTTTGCTGTGTCTTACAGCAATCAGTCACTTACTTATACAGTAGCTCTTTCTTTCTTTCTTTCTTAGGGTTAAGATTCCAAACAAGTTCAATGTACAAAATAAGTTTCTGATTTACAATGTAGAATAGGGATGCCTATAACAGATTTTTTTTCCAAATATTGTAGAAACTTGTGTGGAAGATCTTAACATCCTTCCAGTTTCTGTCCTTTGGTTTGAAGGACAGTTAGAGCTAATTTTGGAAGATGTAAGATGCATTTACTGTCAAGGAAAGCTCTAATGGGAGAAAACTGTCAGCACAGTGAAGATGGGATCTTTTTTTTTTCTTCTTCTTCATTCAACCATGTCTGCTCCAAACATTTTTTTTTTCAGATAAAAGCAGTGAGAGAATGTTATGGCTGAATGTGAGGATAGGAAAGACAGCATCATAACAGAAATGCACATCCAACACCACACAACAGCAGCTGGTTTAGTCAGCATACTTTCAAAGGCACATTTGACATCAATTATTTCACTTTTTAACCTACATCTATATGATATCATCTGTGATCTCCTCATAGTGAGAGGTAACAGCTTCATTGAATTGAATGAGTGTTGCCATTTTCCAAGAATTCCATGGCGTGTGACAGTGTGGGGCTTTCTCCTCCATCTTAATGTTATGTTCCCGAACTCATAGCCCTTTCGGATGACCGCACTGGGCATTTGCCCCATTGTCATTATAGTGAACATTGCATTAAACAGGATGTAAACCAGTGAAGATGCAGTGAAATCAGATGTGTTTGTGCAAAACAGGATGCACTGTTGTTTTTTATAATATGTGTTTAAAATAGTTTAACAAGCAAAACAAAGCATGTAGCTGAAGCTGTGTTTTATAGTGACTTGGGAATAGCCTTAATTTTTTTTAGGTAACTTGTGGGACAACAAAACCATACATTTTAATTTCCTAATGAAACTCACACAAATCCACAATGACTGACCTATCCTTGTCAACCTACTGTACACATTTTTCCCCAAAAATAAACTGGCTAAGATGAACTAAAGGCTAGTGAGGTACATTTAGCTACAGGTTTTCTTCAAAGAACCATAAAGACTTCTGAGTTTTTGAGAAAACTCAGCCAGCAACTAAACTAATCAACCAAAAAAACGCAAGATACAAACAATTAAATTGGTAATAAACACAAAAAATGTGTAAATGTTGTGTAATATGTTGTATATGGTTGTTCTGATGACCATTATAAGATACAGCAGTGGAAAAAACAGCATACTGTATCTCACCACAAGATCTAGTATCAGCCAACAGTGTACATGTCAACCACTGTTTGTACCTTACACATTTAATACTGTAAAAAAAAGACCCTGACAGACAAAAAAAGTGGATGAAAGCAATAAATAAATTCAGACTTTATTTAACTTAATTGAAATGTTGTTCTTGTTCATCAGTTACATCTAGCTTCTAAGTATTCCAATCATCATTAGACGTAAATGTTGATAAATTAAAATAAGTTTAAATTTTATAAAATTTTAGTAGTGCTGAATTTTCATTACATATACTGTATATCCTGTTAACATACACTCCTTTTAAAAACTGAATAGGTCCAGCTACACGACTGTCAAATGTAATAAATCTAGCCTTCGTCATCCCTGACAGAGCTGGTGTCTAGTAATATAACCCAGTAGAAACACTGCAAAATATTATATAGGGATGTTTAACAATAAAACATAAATATAAGTTTAATAATGCTACAACCCTCCTTTCTTATAATCACAAAAAGATGACTCAGAAGGGCTTTTTCATCTCTGCTAAGTAGACACTCCACAAAGTGTGTTGACGTACAAGGCAGCTAGTTTTTAATTCCTGTATTTTTGTCAATCCATCCATCTGTTAAATTGCAGGTGTTGGGAATTTTTATGCCATCCACTTTCAGTAAAGATCTGTAGTCCTTTTTGACACTTGCCTGGTGTTCCTCCTTTGTTTGATGTACACAGTCAATTCGTTTTTGTTGTGCTCTGTGATCTGAAGTGGTCTTGAATGTCACAGACAGTCGATGTCGACTGCAAAATTGTCTCAAATCATCAACTTTACAAAGGTTGAACTGATCACTGCTGCACGTATTTCTGTTGGTCTCTGTTATTTTGGGTTCTGATTGGTAGCCAAAATCCTACAGTACACCGCATGTCCCAAGATGTGCATTTCACTTATGGAGAGGAGACATCGAGCACGGCCACCATCTTATGACTGTATGAGTGTATCAAATGCTGTTTAAAGAAACAGATGCTGAGTGCACGATGTTGGTTTCTTTTGAGGATGTATTCTAGATTTTTATGGTCATGCTGTATGGATTTTGTGATGAGTTATTGCTGTTTTGTGGAGGATTGGAGACACAGAATAATAGCAGGGCTAAGTGACCTCCTTAATTACTGTTTAGGTGCACACTGGGATGCATTTGTGAAGCATGTTAGTATTTCTGAAAATTACTCATGTGCTGGATGGGCCCTGGTCATGGATTGGTTCAGTGTTTTTCTGTACCGTCCTGTGTCTACGTATGTTGTTTGATGGTCTATATCTACTCTTTTCTTTTGTCTCTCCTCTGTCCACTAACCCCAACCAGTCAAACCAGATGGCTGCCCTCTTTGAGCCCTGGTTCTGCGGAAGGTTTTTCTCTTCCATTAAAGGAAGTAACACCCCCCCCCCCCACACACACACACACACCCTA
>JAQQAE010015356.1:0-12077 GCA_029823295.1 Pseudamia nigra
GAGTCGGTGAGTATGTGCTCAGAGGACGGCCTAATAGTCTGAACAGTGACTATATGCCTTATAAACAGAGACAACAAGAGCTGAGTGTGCAGGACGGATGTGTAATGTGGGGTTCTCGCATTGTGATTCCGGAGAAGGGACAAGGTCCTCTGATGGAACAACTACATCAGTCACACCCAGGAATGAGCCGCATGAAGGGCTTGGCAAGAGGCTACATGTGGTGGCCCAACATGGACGCTGTCATAGAGAATAAGGTAAAGTCATGCACCACATGTCAGGAACACAGGAAGTGCACCACTCCACCGCTGGGAGTGGCCTGAAAAGCCATGGAGACGACTTCACATCGACTACGCAGGTCCTTTCATGGGAAAAATGTTCCTAGTCCTTGTGGATGCTCATTCAAAGTGGTTAGATGTTCACCCAGTAAATACAGCGAAATCAGCAACCACAATAAACTGCCTTAGAAACAGTTTGAGTACACATGGTATTCCTGAGATGATTGTGTCGGACAATGCACAGTGTTTTGTTGGTGAACAAACCAAGGAGTTCATGACACGGAATGGAACAACACGTGACTTCAGCACCATATCAGCCTTCATCTAATGGGTTAGCTGAACGCGCGGTGCAAGCATTCAGAGAACTCATGAAAACGAGTAGTGGTGACGCAGTGGAGACAAAGTTAAACAGGGCACTGTTTAGTTATCGCATTACTCCACAGTCAACTACTGGACTGTCACCTGCTGACATGTTAATGGGCAGGACGTTGACATGCACATTGGATCTCATTCACCCGGACCTTAAAAGAAAGGTACAATCAAAACAAGCAAGTCAAAATGTGTACCATGAAAAAAAGGCTAAACAACGCGATTTTGGAGCAGGAGATCTTATCTATACAATGAGCTATGGATGTGGACTAAAATGGATCCCAGGACTGGGGCAGGAGACGACAGGACCCGTTTCCTCCTCAGTGTTACTAGGAAATGGCAGGTTGGTCAGACGCCACGTGGATCAGATGTTTAGCAGACAGGAACGTTGACGGCAGAGTCAATACCTGATGAGGAGGAGAGTGTGGAGCCAACACTCACGACGAACACATCAAACCAAGACACACACACTGGGCAAGAAGAGGAAAAAGCTGTGCCTAGTGACGGATCTGTGGGTTCTCCAACAAAAAAATAGTTCAGAGTTCAACGGAACAGGAGACCAGCAGCATACCTGAAAGCACACATATCAAAGAGAAGGAGAGAAACAAAACAAAGAAGGGTAATGTGTATATTTTTTAAATGATACAGGTGTGCTTACAGTAACATATCTGATTTATGTATAAAAGTTCATGGAGAAAGAGTTTTTTTGTTTCAACTTAAGAAGGGAGGGATGTTATAGTGGATAAACATGCTGTAACATTCCAGGCCATTAGAGGGCGGCAGCGTGTGGGGAATGTTGTTTGTTGTACTTCCCTGTATGTTCGACAGAGAGAGTGTGCCAATAAAAGTCATGAAGGCGTGTTTTCTACCCAAACATATTACATTGCTCACAGGCGTATTAATGATGCTGCCACAATAAAGGAGACCGGGTCAGATTCATTTCCTCACGCGTAGTTTCTTGGCCAAATGCATTCTTATTGCCTACGTATGCGCCCTGCAGCGATGCTCAACCTACTGCTTTGTAATTGAATGTCACAGAAAATAAATATGCCCAGAGCTGAGGATTAAATTGAGTTGATCAATTGTCTTGTTTGTTTCTGTTGGAGGATGGATCAGAGAAATGATGAATTGATTAAGATGCAGGAAAAGTAAATATCATGACACAAATGTCAACGCTTCACTTTGTTCAGCTGCTGCACAAATTTCCTCTTCATTTTTTTCAGGCCAAATAAGGTGTCAAATCTAGATTCACACAGTAAACGTTATGCAGCTGGCGACATTCTGACATCGGATTTTTTTATTTTTTCATTTAAACAAACACTACCAGCCAACACACCACCTTCCATGTTTTTTCTTTATATAAACTATGTTCATTATTATGAATTTACACTGAAGAAATCAGATTCACAGTGATGCCGCCTGGAAAGGTTTGCAGCTCACAGGTGTGTCTCGTCCACAGTTAATTTGTGCCACGTCTTGTCTTCTTACTGGGCCAGTGGTTCCCAAAGTTCTGTTTGTTTCTGGGCACCCAATTTTTAGAAATGACAAACGGTTGTGACCCAAATCACAAATTTGTGCACAAATGAATGCTCTTGGCTGTTTTAGCTGCTTACATTACATGAGGCTGCATGAAGAGATGTAGAACACAGAAATCAGTTTTATGGGTGTGAGTTTTAGGACATATAAGCATTTTTTCTTATAGATACTGTAACAAGCTCTATTTTTTCTTCTTATCAGAAAATTTGTTTTGCATCCCAAATAAATTGTCTTCATTGATTCCATGGCTCTGGATCTATACCTAACACTTGTCAATGAGGCCGTCTTTACTCCCGACCTAGTGTTGGGGAGTCAATAGTCCTATCGGTGCTACTACAACCAGACAGAGCTTCGAATGTGTCGCCAAAACCATCAAGCACTATTTGAGGTGCTGGTTTCTGAGGCTACTAATTCTAATAAGCTTCTCCCCTGCAGCAGAGGAAGCTCTTGGTCTTCCTCTGCTGGGGTGGTCCTCATGAGAGCCAGTTTCATCATAGTGTTTGATGGTTTTGGCGACTGCACTAGGAAACACATTCAAAGTTCTGGGGATTTTTCAGATTGATTGACTTTCATTTCTTAAAATGATGGGCTGTGTTTCTTGCCATAATAAGGATTTGTACAGTCTATGTAATAATACAGTTGACTCTCTACCCACCCTTCCCCTGCAGAATGGTCTAAAGCATATTACAGAGGCAACAAATGGCACATATTATTGAAATGAATAGAAAACCGTCCTGGGTGACTATATGTGTTCTTTCATAGTTTGGATGTCTTCAGTATCAATGTACAAAGTTGAAAATAATACAAAAATAAAGAAAAACACTGAATGAGAAAGTAGGCACTTTCAACTAATGCATAACTATAGCATTTAAGTATTTTCCACTGTGTATAAACCAATCGGACAATGAATAAAATTAAATCCTCCTAACTATGTCCATATGTTGTTGCCCCCTCCCCACTGACAGAAAGGAGGCTCGGCTCATATCTGTGGCCAGCTGAAGGTGGGTCAGGTCATCCTGGAGGTCAACGGCATTTCCCTGAGGGGCCGCGAGCACAAGGATGCCGCTCGGATCATCGCCGAGGCCTTCAAGACCAAAGACAAGGACCACATTGACTTCTTGGTTTTGGAGCCAGGACTCTAGTACAAGGACTTTTACGCCACATGCAGCTTGGCTTGTATGAACTTCATATGATGTTGTCCTTTAATCAATCCCCTCATTTTAATTTCAGGGCAATGAGACATGGAACGATGTGTCAGGTAATTGTTGATTGCACTCGACAGAGTTTTGCACACTTTAAATCCAGAAAGGTATGTTATATTCAATTCAATTTTCAATTTTATTTGTATAGCGCCTTCACAATTCGAGGCTGAGACCTCATGACTATATATGACACTGTGTAACTTAAAACTCCAAACGCTAGCGGAAATCATTGTTATTTCTTTCCCCACCGTTGTTCATCCCATGCCATGGTGGTCTCCTCCCAGACAACTATTGATTCTGATAATACCACACCAAACAATACAAGAACAGGCCTCGTACAGCTGCGAGTGTTTTGTATTCTGTATTTTTAAACACTCTGCCAGACATTTGAGTTTATTACAATGTAGATATAATATCACTGCCCATTTCATCATCATTTTTACAAACAGCTAGAAGAGTTTACTCACTAAATTAAGTATTAAGGCAATATGCAGTATGTGTGTTGGAACCTGCAGTATCCTATCATTTGGCCACAAGGGGGCACTGGAACCAAATACTGTACTGAAAACAAATACAGCCTCTAAGGTAGGGTGTAATGGGCTGCAGCTCACCTGCCACCAGCAATTAATAGTGTTATTAACCCTTTCATGCATGAATTATTAAAAAACCGGGGATTTGATACTTTCAGCTTTGTGGTTCTTCCAAACAGTCTTAAAAATAGTGGTTGAAAATTGTTCAATTATGTCTATCAAAGGCACGTCAGTTTAGTGGAATACAACCATGATTGTACTTCAGTTATGATTTGATCAGGTTTAAAAACAAAATTATCAATCAACCATGCAAGTGTAGTATTTTCGTAGCATAGTGGTATATACAAGCCATTTGAGTAACTGTAGGTACAGTGCAGTAGCTCAGCAAACAGTGAAATAGAGTTTTTTTTTTCTTTTTTAAGTTTTGTTTTTTGTTGTTTTTGTTGTTGTTTTTTTAAACCCATTTTCTTAACCGTTTGGCTTATTTTTGTTCATTCACCTGAAATTTTTCTTCATTTCTTTGTTCCTTTTTCACAACTTCTTGCTTGTTTGGCTCATTTTGCTTCATTTTTATTCTTTTTCATCTAATTGATTTCATGTTCTTTGGTTTGTTCATATGCTTCCGGTTTTGTTCGCTTCTTGTCTGACTCACTTTTTCTTTATTTCTCGGTTGTTTTGATTGTTGAGTTCGTCTGTGTTATCTTCATTTTTTTTGTTCATTTTACTTTTGATTTTTGTTCACTTTGATTCATTTTCCTTTCATACCTTTGTATCTATGCCTTTTTATGTTGCTCATTTCTCCTGGTTATTTTGTTCATTTTAAGTCAACATAGTCACTGACTCACTGCATTTTTCTTTGCTGTTTTTGTCTTAATTTTGTAATCCTGCATCCACAAATTTAACGTCACCTCCTTTCTGTCGCTTTGCTTCTATAGGGTAGTGCAGCGGACATCACGCATGAAAAGGTTAATACGTGCTGTGGTAAAATCCTGTCTCATAGTTCATGTTTTCACTGCTCAGTGCAGGTCACAAGTCCTATGAATAAGGAAGCTGCTCCAGCAATAAATGAGGAAATTCTCAACCTTCTTTTTTGTTTTCACTATTTAATCCAGACCAGTCATGCAGAGACAGTGAATTAAACACTATCTCTCACCCAATTCATATTTTAAGATGGTACCAATTATATGCAGCAATGGAAAAGCCATCAGTTAGGATGGAAGTACGCAGTCATTGCATTATTGTTACACTGATGTTAAGTGGCAGGTAGTCATAAGTTTTGCCGCGTCTTTGGTCTAGACTGTAGCCTGATTTCATTTATTTGTCTGGGCCAAAATGCTCCATTTCCCTCGGAAAACAGTTGAAAAATACATTACTGAGCAATAAAATGTTGCCTACTTGTGGAACAGAATGGAACACTTCTCCCAAAATAGCTCAAAGGTTTAATGACTGTTTACAGTGGATACACGTTCCACCAATTTAACAGCCTCCAGAACTGCTACATTTGTTGACAATAACAAAAGTACTAAAAATCACCAAACTCGTTCTTTAGGTTGAGATGATGAATGTGCTGTTTACACATCCAGCAGAGTATAAGTCAGTATTCATTCTCTTGCATCCTCATTGTGTGTTTAAATATACCTGAGAATATACTGTACATTCACTGGCCACTTCATTAGGTACAGCTATTAGTGCCAAAATCTACATAATCAGCTTGTCACCTGGCAGCAGCTCAGTGCATTTAGGCATGTAGTCAAGATTTTGAAATTGAGCATCACAATATGGACGCAAGGTGATAGGTGACGTTGAATGTGGCATGGTTTGTTGGTGCCAGATGGGCTGATGTGATCTACTGGGATTATCACGCACAACCATCTCCAGGGTTTACATAGAATGGTTCACAAAGGAAAAATATCCAGTAACCAACAGTTCTCTGGGTGAAAATGTCTGTTGATGTCAGAGGTCAGAGGAGACTGGCCAGAATGGCTCGAACTGATAGTGAGAATAGCCACTCATTACAACCACAGAACCGTATCTCTGAACACACCATGTCAAACCTTGAAGCAGACGAGCTGCAGCAGTAGGAGACCATGATGGGTGACATTTCTGTCAGCGAAGAACAGGAATCTAATGTTACATTTTACATGGGACGGGGAGAACTTGTCAATCGATGACTGTTGCCTCATCTGATGAGGCTAAACTTCTGCTGTTAAATTCAGACAGCACAGTCAAACTGTGGCTGTGGCAACATGACAGCTCCATCCTGCATCAACAGTTCAGGCTGGTGTTGTTGGCATATTTTTTGCCTCTTCGTATCAAGTGAACAACGCTTAAACACCACAGCAGTGTGAATAGTGGTGACTATATCATCCCTTTAAGACCGCAGAGCGGGAGCCTATCCCAGCTGATTTGGGGCGAAGGCAGGGTTCACCTCGGATGAGTCGACAGTTTATCGCAGGCTGTCCAACATATTACAAATTTAAAATTCTGTAATTACATGCCAGATAATCTCAGTTAATGTCACACTCACTCTACAGGTTTATTCTGTGATGTACTGATGAGAAGAGGATGTTGCTTGTTTCTTGCAGTTTTTGTGCCACGGAGCCGGAGCATCGGATTCCTCTGACAGACTCAGGGTCAGTGCCTTGGGATTAATAAATTAAACACATGACACCTCAGGCAGCAAATTTTATAGTTCTAAATTAGTAAGAAAACACAGCGTGGATGTGTGTGTGGTGTGATGACTGCAGAACGCCACTGACAATACGATACCTCACTGGAAGAATACATTTTATTTCAACTTCAGCAGAATTCCTAAATGTGTTTGTAGTTTAAATCTTGGTCCGGCTATGATAGGTGATTAAAATGCACTGGATTGAACAAATGGTCACGCAACAACGTCAGCATTACACTTAGCTTATTGTTTTTTCAGCAGGTGTTATAAATTATACCTGTCTGATGAAAACATGAAATTGTTTTCTGGCTCTGGAGACTAGACAACACTCTGACAACGCTGTGTCACGTCCCACAGTGAAGAAACCGGTGTGTCTGGAAATTGACGCTGCAGTTCTGCTGACTGACACCAGAGGGCGTCATTTATCCATCTACACTAATTCATTCAAGCACTGTAATTAAAATCAGCTTCACAAAAAAGTCCTGCACTAACATGGTGATTTGCATCATCACCAAGATGTGATCATCTGTTCCTTGGGACGTTTCAGACGTTCCCTGAAAATGTAATCAAAATCCAAACCAAATCTGGCAGAAACATCAACCTCCCTGGCGTCGTCTCGTCTGTATTTGCAGTTATGATTTAGTTGAGACAGGATCTGATCGAGACAGGGTGGATCTCAGCCAGCAGAACACGTCTAACTGAACAAATGGCTGTATTAACGAGTCCATTAATATATTGTTAGTGTCCTGTTTACCAAGAGGATCTACCAGCATGAAGCATTCCTTCATCACATCATTTATTTTTCATTTCCATCATTTCATCTCCAGTTTGTTAAAGCAGATGCTCCACCATCATAGACATTCAGCATGTTTATCATGTAACATCTCTTCAGTATTTATTACTAATATGTGTCACATAACCATAAATATGATACTGTGTATATACTGTACATTAACTATAGCCCTTATGTGAAATCAATCTATTTAACTTTTTATAATAATAAATGCAGTAGTTTATAGAATAGTATTTCATATTTTAAAAATATTGTACACATTTGTTTTATTTTATGTCTTGCATCACCATGTGCTGAAATACAAAATGTGCCATAGAAACATTCCAACACCTACACAGTGGGAATCAATGAAAGCCCTACATCCTGCGCCTGCACCCTGCACCGTGCAGCATGCTGATGAGGAACCAGGCTCAGTAATGAATTAGTGAGACTGCATAGAGTTAAAGAACTGCAGAGATGCAGAGAATCCTCCTTCACAAAGTTGGAGGTTTATTACTGTTGATTAGATCGGTACATGTTACAATGTATACTGATTCACATGACTGCAGTATAAATATCCCATCAGCAACAAGGTAGAATGAAGCTGAATTATCTCTTATAATTAGGAAAAACTGTTGCTGCCCAGTTTGCTCTAGAGACGTGAAGGCTGTTTATTTAAAAGGAACACATTTAAATCTTATATTTCACAACTAGTAAAACAAAAGATAACATTATTTCACTTGAATCAAAATATTTGCCTTAGAAAGACTGCAGAACATGAAGCAGACACGTTTTGACAATGAATAAAATACATTGGATGCAGATGCGAAGACATACTATGCTCCGGTGCAGCAGCTCCACCACCATCCATACAAATACGGTCTCAGAACCTGATTGGTCTCAAAACAGCCATTCAGAACCAACGGTGATGTCACAGTCACAGTGTATGGTTTGGACAAACTTACCACAGATGAGTCATTGATAAACAATCCAACACAATCAACCGAACGTACAGGACAAACTCCGCTGTGAAGCATCTCATCGGCCAAAACCCACTTTTGTCATTTTGACTTTTAGCCTTCAGACTTTTCCACTGATTTCTTGTTTTGCATATTAGATCACAGCTTTGCTCATTTTAAAACCTTTGAACAAGTTGTCGTTTCAAGCCTTTAGGCCAATGCCATGTTCATTCATTCACAGATTAGTTTTGTTTTGATGCTTCCATCTTTCTTTCACGGAAACCAGTCATGGCTACTCATATTGCCCTGAGGGCTAAGACTGTTTGGTCCTGTGGGAGGGAACCAATCAGATTGTTTCCAAGTGGTTTTTTACGATTTTGCTGTTGCCCGAGCAATCGAATATTTCACACCATCCATCTCAACCTCATTGAAAATTCTTTCTGATCACTCTGGCTACTCTGATTGAGGTGGTTACATGATACTTTTTTATTCTGATTGGGCTGCTGTTCTGATTACTAGTGGAAAATTAGCATCCATCAAAACGCAGATTTTGGAGCTGAGTAAATGTGCATTGCACCCAGAAATTGAAAACGAGTCCAGTTGCTTCTCACTGAGCACTTTGATGAACATAAAAGGAATAAGACACAATTAGGAATAAATAACGAGAACGGGAAAGACAAGCATACAGATGTTTATTAAATCATATTAAACGTGACAGTAAAATCAGTCACATTACAGAACATTAACACTGCAGACGTCCTTATTGAAATCATTTTAAATATTCCCATTATTTAGTCCATTCATTCTGTCTCATACCCTTCACTATTCAGCCTGCACTGTTTAGACTGTAGCAGCCTACATGTTACATCATTTTAAACTGTATTATATGCATAAGTACAAATTACAGCTAAAATGTTTGTTTGGTTACCTTTTCATTCATGGCCATGGTCAGTGCAGTTTTTATTTCAGGTGCTATTTTACCTGCATTTTTAAATAAAATGCATTATTCCAGCTCAGTAATTAAATGGACTTGATTTTGAAACTGCACAGTGGAAAAACTGCTGGTAGTTTTAGAGATGGATAGAATTTCATTCGCAGACAAAACCCTCTTCGAAAATAGAGTCTAGACAAATTTGTACATTTGGTGAATTTGAAAAAAATAAAACTGTTCAATTTATTTTCCCTTCATTTAAATCATGCATATTTTTGGTGTGTTTTAAAGGTCCCTTACTGAAAATCTGAATCTGAACATGCATCGTTTTTGGCTTTGAATTTTAAACGAACACTGTGATGTAAAAGCTGTGGAATACTGTAAATATGAATTTACTCAGAGCTACCAGAAATCCACAGAACAACATGGACACCAGGAAAATCAAGCCATTTCAATTTTTGATCTTTGGTGACATCACAGGTCATAACCACATGAGCCAGTAGAATTAAAAATTGGAAAATTTAAACCATCACAAATTACAACCAACAGTTATGTTAAGTTAGCCCCGCCCCCTCAAACCATTATTGCACGTTCACTGTCAGAATCTGCTCAGATTGGGACTGACGTGTGCTTCAACCAATCGGAGGGCGGGAATCGCACCTCATCGTCAGTACCTTTACATTCACGCTAAAGCCATTTAGCTGGGCTAATGTCTGTCCCACTAAACACACAGAAGTGTAACCGATTTATTGTTGAAATCATGTGACCCCTGCTACGATCGGGGGCAATTTTCACTCTTTCAGCTTATTAGGATTGGGCCGTTTCTAGTTGACACAGATCACAACCACACTCAGTAGTGAGTTAGCGAGTTCACATGTATGTTAATATGTTCAGCTCCTTTGAGTCAACATGAAGTGAATCCGTCCAAAAACCAACACCAGCTTTTGCCACGTTGAACTGTTAGCCATCGGCCAGCTTCTCCTGCTTCAGCTTCTCTTTCTACACACTGTTTCACTTCCACGTCAGGATTTGGCGCCGAGCTGTAGCGCACGTGCAGAACACCCACTCCGGTCCGACTGGTGATGCAAACCTACTTCAAATCAATGAAAAATCAAATCAACACTTTATTTTGTGAACACCTTTAAAGAAACCTCGAACAGACACATGTAGACTGGGGTCATATAAGGTATGGGACCTTTAAAATGGGTTTTTCCAAGCAGTTTAATTCCACCGAGGCTGATTCCGCAGCAGCTTGTTGACACTCACAGTGAGTGTTTGAGCGTTGGTCAGTACAGTCAGTCTGATGAATTTCTTCTCCTTTATGCACCAATAATCCAGTATAACACAGTAGAGCCACGTAATCCAAACTGAAAAAGCAGCTGCAATGCTTTGAAACTGTATTTTGGGCTGATACTATTTAGTATGCTTATATTATATTTTTATAATCTAATTCCATAGTCCCACTACAGTGAGGTAATAGAGCTTGGTGGAGTGAAAAGGGAACACATGTATGAGTAATGAGAGACTGTTTGGATTAAAGGAAGAAGCGTCGATGCGGAGAATACTGTGCTACTTCGGTGGAGTGCAAAAGAGATTATGTTTTATTTGTGAATGCAAACTGTTGGAAAAAAAATTATATATCTTGTACAGAAAAAAACTGCACATAGATTTATAGAGGTGTATATAGTGATAAATGGTGAGACTTTAGATGATTTTGTTAACATATTTATGTAATCCCTTTGTGGCTGATGTAACTGTGAACATCTCTTGTGTGTTTCCTGCATCACACATCAGAAATATCCCAACTCCCCAAAAAGCAATTTATTCTGCTCTTGGTTGTTGCAATCTTCCTTTTGCTCAAGGACTGAGAAATGACAGAAATTACAATAATCCCACATATTCACCAAACCAATTTCCTGAAATATGACAAAATAAAAACAAGTATGATACAATAACCGATGCCTATGGACTGTTGTGTTTTTTACTGGGTTGGGTTGTTTCTCCTCAACGTCAAATTTGATGGTTTCGTGTCTGGTTCTTCAGTCCTGCAGTTTTCCTTCGTTGTCCACGGCGACGGGGTCAAGCGTGGGTCGGAGGTCGGCTGAGTTTATCTGTCTGTCTGTCTGTGCTGTAACTCAAGAACAAATGGAGCCAGGGTTACCAAACTTGGTACAAGGGTTGACCTCGGGTGCACCAGTCCTGGCTATATTATCGAGGTCAAAAGGTCACTAAGTCAAGAAAGGTTAAAATACATTTTCTTCCATAATGGCTATCATTGCAGCTAAGAAACAAGAAATGTTAACAGAAGTTATAGCAGGGTCTTGGACACCCCGTGAAGGTCAAATGACCTTGACCTTGCCTTTGGTCACAAAGTTCAAGAAAAGTCAGAAATCAGTCAGGTCAATAATTCACCAAGTTTGAAATTTACTTCATGGCTTATAATTTAATGCAAATGGGGTACGGGGCATTGAACTGCATTTATTGCAATTTTACTTGACTTCTTTCATCTTTTTTGTTCTATTAAACATGTTCTCCTGTTGAAGGTAAAGAATAGGAATAATATTGACCTTAACAGTTGACTCTTCCTCATTGCTGATATTTTCTTTAAAAATGTTTGCACAAGTCAGCTCAATAAATTAACATTAATAATGTCTTGAGGGCTGCACGATGCATAGGTTTGCACCTCTGATGAGTGTATACTAGTTTATTATACGCTGCCTGGCCAAAAAAAAGGTCACCACTTGGATTTAACTAGGCAAATAGGTCGGAGCCTCCCATTGGATAATTTCTACATGGGTGATTATGTTTCAGCTGGAAACAAGTGATACAAGG
>JAQQAE010015357.1:0-12077 GCA_029823295.1 Pseudamia nigra
CCTTTGCCTTGTGTGTGTGGAAATGATTTTACTTTCACTATTAAACATAGTCCTGAGTTCTACTGTTGTTTTTTTTTATTTCACCACACATTTAAGTGATTACCGCTCATCATCATTCAAGATTTTTCTTCAAAGATGATGGTTCACCACTATCCTTATATCAAATTATCCAATGGGAGGCTCGTACCTATTTGCTTAGCTAAATCCAGGTGGTGACCTTTTTTTTTTTTTTGGCCAGGCATTGTATTAAGGTGTTATCTGCTTTTTGGCTAAATTTTCTGGGTGTTGTTTGAAGCATTACAATGACATGTGTTGACTTTAGTCTTATCTCACAATGGTGAAGAATCCTTTAAAATCTTTTGATGATGATCCACAATCTAAGTAATTGGTCCTTGTGCCATTTCTGACCTAACCTGAAAATTTCATTGAAACTTTTTCCCAACTTTTTGAGTTGTATTGTGAACAACAACCTGATGAATAAACTCCAACAAAAACATAACCTCCTTGGCAGAGGTAAAAATGGTGCCCCTGCCTCTGCAGCTCTCTCCTCTCAACCCAAATCAAAATACTAAATATAAATAATCTGAATCCATTTCGCATCACTGTGATCACGTCTTTATGTTGAGAATAGAGTAGAGCAGCAGTGCTACTGTTGACTAAATTAGATCAGCAATTGATAAAGTCAGCTGTGAATCACATATGCTACCTGTCAGTGTCACAGGGCAGAATTTACCAGTTAGAATCTTGTCAAACTACTGGGACTGTAATATGCTGAATGGTGATTATGGAATATTTGCCCAACGGTGGTAAAAATGATTAAGTACTACAACTTCAAGTCATTAAAAAAAACGTGTATACTGACTTTCATTGTTCAGGGATGAGACACTCCATCCTTCAGCTTCATCCCTGGGCTTAAGTGACGCCTACGAGGTGGTGTTTGATGTGACATGTCCATTTTAACACTGAACGGATGCAGAACGGCGATATATTTTCCTCCAAGTTTGTAAGTGCGGAGGCGTCTGTGTGTACGTGTGGGCACAGCCGAGCTCTGTTCTGAACCATATTTCCAGACCTCGGTGCTCGAGTTGTGGGGGAAGAAGAGAGGAGAGATTGAAACGTAAGGAGCTGCCGTTGTGGCGCCACGGTGATCTGAGGGGTGCCATGGAGACGCCTGTCATGGGGGGCAGAGTCCTGTGATGTTGACGTGTCTCTGTCTGCAAAGCCTGACAATCTGCTAAAGTCAAACTCCTCAGATGAGTGTTCCCAGAGTGTGTGTGAATATGTGTGTGTTTGAATGCGTCTCCTCTTTATGTGCATGAGCGTATTTGTGTATGAGTTTTGCTCACTGCGTAGGTGTGTGCCTGCTCTTTGTAGGCATCTGCTTTGATTTGAATATATCTAAAGAACGTTCTGCCTCAAGCACAGTGACAGGTTCAAAGGCAATTCGACCCAATTAGGACCAGAAAATGGAATTCTCATTTAGGACCCATGAGTGCGAGCAGATGCAGCCACAGAATCCTAATACAAAAGCTTGTGCTTCTTGAAAGACAAAAGACAAGAAGACTTGTATAATTCAGTTTCATTGGTTTGCGAGTGAACGAATTGAGATGGCTGTCAAAAGATCTGATCATGTTTTGCATGCTGTCAGTTTCCGTCATTGGACACTGCGCTGGATGATTTCAAAAGTGCTTAGAAACCCAGAGTATTTTGAGTGAAGATGGCGTTAAGGTCTTTGCAAAAATAATCAAACAGCCTCAACAGACTGTAGTATCCATGTCACTTAATCTACTATTTCATTCATGTTCTTAGTCTCACAGCATTTGCAGAAAAGTCAGTTTACTTTTATTTTCCTCAATATGAAACTGAACTGTAAAGGCAAGCAGCTCTGGAACCAGTGCATCTGTGTTTGGATGCAGATGGGGCGGTAATTGCCATGGCACCGATACATAATTGGTTAATTTTATATTCTTTTTATCTCCACCAAGGAGGTTATGTATTCATGTTGGTTTGTCTGTTTGTCAGTTAGCAGGATTACACACACGCTACTGGATGGATTTTGATGAAATCTTCACCAGAGGTCGTTCTTGGGCAAAGGATGAACCCATCAGATACTGGAGGCGGTTTTTCACTTCCTTTAATATTGTGATTTTTTCCATATTTTTTCTGATATTATCAAAAGTATTGCACCAGTCACCTCTTGTACATGCTACTTCCTGCCACGCATATTTCAAAATAAAATACCATTGACTATTCAAATTATTTCATATTAAATAAATATAGATATGATTTTAAACATATATAAAAATATTTAAAAATAGAATATACATATATATATATAATTCAATTCAGAGCGAGAGATGTATCATAAAATGTATATATAACTGATGATTAGCTGCATGGCTAATGTTGCTGGGAATAATGTAAACATATTTGTTTTAAAAGTGAATTTTATATTTCTCGTACATTCATTGTCTCTAAATTCTAGAAACAGATGTAAATGACCTGGAAATGCAGAACAGTGGAGCGTCGTGGTACAAGCAGGGACCAGAAAAACGTGAGCGCACAGACGCGAGCGTGCACGGCGACAGACGCGAGCGTGCACGGCAAAGGCAACGCACATCACAGCTATACCTTGACAAAAAAAAAAAAACGGCGATCACAAAATAACATTTTGTGTTTTCAAGTTGCTTTTCTTCTCTCCTCCGAAAAAGAGGTGCTATTACGATGCCATACACGACAAGCTGTCAGAAAAATGGACATGATGTTTATTTCATCTGTGAGCAGATTTGTTTTGCATTTTCAGCCAGTTATTATCTTAATATTTAATACGGTGACGTGATATTTCTTAATATCACATTCTAGACTAAGCCCTCTAGAAACTTAAGGAAAAATATGACAACTTTTCATGGTGAGGTTGTAACTAACCCACAGTACAGTATGTTTAACAAAAGTAAGAAAACTGTTGAATCACGTCAAAAACGTTGCCATATTACAACATCCTGGTGTTGATAATAGAGAAGAAAACACGGCCGAGGCGTTGATCGCGGAGGCACATGAGGGACTGATTGAAAGGAGTTTAGAAATGATTGATAGTGTCATTAGATATTCAACAAGGTGAGCTACAGGTGCATATGTAATTTTTAAAGGACGTCTTCCTGCCTCTGCTTCCATTTTTTCATCCCACTCACCACATCTGGTAAAGAGAACGCTGCACTTTTCAGTCACGATTCAGGAAGTACCTCCTCCGGAATGTTCCCTACAATCTTGATTTGGGGTTTGATTTACTGCTTCCTAACTCCTGGCCAATCTTCCCCATATTGCTAAATCAATATGTCTGCTGATGAACGCTCACCCTGACAGATTGCAGGTGACAAAAATCAACTCAAACATTTGCCGGGTATCCATTGAACAATCCATTTGTATATTGAAGATGAGGCGATGGGGCTGGTCTCGGGAACTCTACCGCTATTTCAATTACTGCAGAATTCTCCCAAGGATGAGGTTGAAATAGAGTTCACTTCAAGACATGCACAGCCTCCAGTTACACGTCTGACAAATGATGACCACTGATTTTAAGGGATTACTTAGCTCCAGGGTGGGTTCTATTAGGGTTGATTCACTGTGTGGTCTATTACAGTTTATGAAAATCTAATGGCTTGGCCAAAGTGGGTAGTCTTACATTTAGAATTCATAAGGATGTATCAAGCTAATAGTTAATGCTGTAAGTCATGTGAAGCTGGCTGCACATAAATAGATAACATTCAAAACACCACGTGATACTGAAGTGTTTGGGTGCATAAAAGAACACGCTCTGACTGTGAAGGTGTTAGTCAGCAGGGGGGAGGCAAGTTATTACTGAGAAACAAGGTTATTTTTAAATTCCTGGATGATCTGTACTTGTGCTTGGCTTGTGTGGCAAGAAACAAGATTTTTAAAGGAATACCAGGGCAGTGCAAACACATGGCACTAGATTAGGGCAACCATTGCTTCTCAGCTCTTTAACACACTGTCTGTCCGAAAAAGTCACACACTAACATTTGTTTCAGTCTGCTTCTGCCATGACACGACATTCATTTCCATCCAGAGCTGCATTCATTTTTCACCGACATGCTACAGATTTGGGTTGCTGTATGACGTCTTCTAGAAGACATTCCCGTCGGGGTTATGGTCACTTCCGATATGTGAAAGCGACGTCTTCTGAACTAGTCTTTTACTGTCTGAGCTCCATGAATCCTGGCACTATCATCTCGCAATATGTTTGCAGCATCAGGGACAAAAATAGACACTGATGGAAAAGGGAAGAGTAAATGACGAGCTATTCACCAGGTTGAAGTGGTGACTTTTTGTTCATTTATACAGGCAGCTGCAATTTTAATACATGGAATAAAATCTAGCAATAAGCATCTTGTTTAAGTCACTTAGACTTGACAAAAGTATAGTGACATAAACCCCAATTCCAGTGAAGTTGTGATGTTGTGTAAAACATAAATAAAACAGAAGACAATGATGAGCAAATCCTTTTCAAACTACAGTGGTGCCTTGGGTAACGAACGCTTCTACCAACGAAAAATTCAGGTAACGAAAAAATTTTGGCCAAAATTGTGTCCCAGCTAATGAAAAGTTTTGGGTTATGAATTTCGTAACCAGTAAAATTTCGGTTTACGAATATCGTAAAGTTTTCACCTGTTGTTTTACCTAATTTTTTCACTTTTTTCACCTAAAATACTGCTTCATTTTGTGTTTTTCATCATGGGACCTATGAAAATGGCGTCTCCGTCTCATCCTCCTCCGATAAGTGTCTTTATAAATCAATAAATGTAACGTACGGGTGTGTAAGACATACTTTACATGGGAGTTTTCATGGGTCCAGAACGGATTAATTCGTTTTACATGTATCCTTATGGAAAAACTCGCTCCGGCTAATGAATGATTCGCCCGATGAACGTGATGCTGGAAGGGATTAATTTCGTTAGCCGGGGCGCCGCTGTACATTCAGTCGAACACACTACAAAGACAGGATATTTAATGTTCAGATTGATACACTTCATTGGTTATTGCATATATGTATGACAATATATATAACATGATAAACCTACAGTACATGCATTTGAAATATTAAAATTACTGCATATAACTTTACTATTTTTTCTTTACCTATAAACCCCAATTCCACTGAAGTTGGGACGTTGTGTAAAATCTAAACAAAAACAGAATACAAATCCTTTTCAACCTATACTACAAAGACATGATGTTTTATGTTGAAACTGATTAACTGTGTATTATGGATATGGATTATCAATATTGTTTGCACATGTTCACTCATTTTGAATGTGATGCCTGCGACACATTCCAGAAGAGCTGGGACAGGTTCAACAAAAGACTGGGAAAGTTGCCGAATGCTTAAAATGCCTGTTTGCAACATTCCACAGGTGACCTGGTTAATTGGAAACAGGTGAGTGTCGTTACTGGGTGTGATAGGAACATCCCAGGACAAGCCAGGTTCACCCCTGCATGAGCAAATTATCCAACAGTTTCCATTATTTACAGTCTGTAAAATCGTCAAAAGATTCAAGGCTGAAAACCAACACTGAATCCCTGTGACCTTTGATCCCCCATGCAGCACTGCATTAAAAATGCGTGGGGGTATGGGGATGTGTTAGTGCCCATGCCATGGGTGACGCCAACACATACATGCAGGTTTTAAAGCAACATACGCTGCATCCAAGCAACGTCTTTTTGAGGGACGTCCTTGTTCATCTCAGTAGAAGAATGCCGAGACACATTCTGCACGTGTTACGACAGCATGGCTTTGTAGTACAAGAGTCGGGGTACTACACTGACCTGCGTGCCGTCCACACCTGTCTCCCGCTGAAAATGTGCAATATATGACAACAGAGACCCCAGACTGTTAAGCAACTGAGGTTGTACATCAATCAAGAATGGCATAGAATTCCACCTACAAACGGTTCGACAATTAATGTCTTCAGTTCCTAAACATTTATTGAGTGTTGTTTAAAGGAAATGTGATGTTGAGTAACATAGTGGTAAACATCAAATACAGTGCAGGCATCAAATGCAAAATAGTAAATAATTGCAAAAAAATACATTTTATTCATTTGAACATTAAATATCATGCCTTTGTAGTGTATTCAACTGAACAGGTTGGGAAGAATTTGCAAATCATTGTACACAATATCCCAACTTCACTTGAATTGGGGTTTGTATTTTAAAATATGTGGATCTATAAAAAGTGTTGCCCCCGTGACAAAGAAAGTAGACTTCTTACATTGCTATATCATCATCTAAGCTTTGCGGGAAGCTTTCTAAATCCGACTCTTCAGGGGTCTTGATAAAGCATGGGAAGCTCCTTAGGCAGCAAAAAAGAATTAGACACAATATGGGAGCAGACAGATCTGCCACGAGGAGCCTTGGCAGGGAAAGACACCCAAATTCTCTCGTGGAGTGTGAGCAATTTTCTGTCCGAAGGGGCCAAAAACCAAAGTCCAATGTCCTCACAGCCCAGGTAGCCGGCAGCAATCATGCTAAATGAAAGGAAGAGAAATGGAGGGCTGGATAAAGAAAGAAATGTCTCATAAAGTGGGTTGGGAGTAAGTACAGTCTATATTTTTACATCTATATATCAAATGATTGTTTCTGGGCTGATAGGTCTAGTCCTACTTCCATAAGTTTATTGCTATAATTTGCTGAGACTATTTTGTTTCTGCAGAGAAGAAGGACAACACAGTCCTGTCAGACTCCATGAAATGAGCACACGGACAAAACTTTATTAGACAGTTCACTGGTCACTAGGCCTTTAAAACTAATTATACACAGAAAATATATACATACACTATGTCTTTTAGCTACCTATTATGAAATAACTAACCCTGCTGCTAGGTAAATAATTAATGTATTTGTCTTGGTGCATTTAAAGGTATAATGTGCAACATTTCCGTACTACACATGCACTTTGTGGAATTGTGCCTTTGCATCACATCTGATTATTGCACCAATGTACAATTGGTGCAATAATCAGATGTTTTTCTGTGGCATCATGCTGTCTTTGTCTAGAACTACTAAATTGTGAAAACTATATTCATGTAATCACTCTGGTGAAATATTTTTGCCTTACCAAGCCCGTGGAGGGTTTTAGGGCAATTCACGATGTTGTATATATCATCTCTACACAAGATTCCAGCCAGTTATGTCAGAAATACTGAAAATTAATCCAATAATCCCAATACTTAATATTGGGATGAGTATTGCTCACAAAAAATAAAGGGAACACAATGTAACTCCAAGTCAATCGCACTTCTGTGAAATCAAATTGTCCACTTAGGAAGTAACACCGACTGACAATCAATTTCACATGCTGTTGTGCAAATGGAATAGACAACAGGTGGAAATCATAGGCAATTAGCGAGACCCCCCCAATAAAGGAGTGGTTCTGCAGGTGGTGACCACAGACCACTTCTCAGTTCCTCTGCTTTCTGGCTGTTGTTTTGGTCACGTTCGAACGCTGGTGGTGTTTTCTCTCTAGTGGCAGCATGAGACGGAGTCGACAACCCACACAAGTGGCTCAGGTAGCGCAGCTCATCCAGGACGGAACATCAATGCGAGCTGTGGCAAGATGGTTTGCTGTCTGTCAGCGTACTGTGCAGAGCATGGAGGCGCTACTAGGAGACAGGCCAGACATCAGGAGACGTGGAGGAGGCCGTAGGAGGGCAACAACCCAGCAGCAGGACTGCTACTGTACCTCTGCCTTTGTGCAAGGAGGAACAGGAGGAGCACTGCCAGAGTCCTGCAAAATGACCTCCAGCAGGCCACAAATGTGCATGTGTCTGCCCAAACAGTCATAAACACACTCCATGAGGGTGGTATGAGGGCCCGACATCCACAGGTGGGGGTTGTGCTTCCAGCCCAACAGTGTGCAAGACATTTGGAATTTGCCAGAGAACACCAAGATTGGCAAATTCTCCACTGGCGCCCTGTGGTCTTCACAGATGAAAGCAGGTTCACACTGAGCACATGTGACAGACGTGACAGAGTCTGGAGATGCCGTGGAGAACGTTCTGCTGCCTGCAACATCCTCTAGCATGACTGGTTTGGCAGTGGGTCAGTAATGGTGTGGGGGGGCCGCACAGCCCTCCATGTGCTCACCAGAGGTCGCCTGACTGCCTTTAGGTACCGAGATGAGATCCTCAGACCCCTTGTGAGACCATATGCTGGTGCGGTTGGCCCTGGGTTCCTCCTAATGCAAGACAATGCTAGACCTCATGTGGCTGGAGTGTGTCAGCAGTTCCTGCAAGACAAAGGTCCTGATGCTATGGACTGTCCCGGCCGTTCCCCAGACCTGAACCCAACAGAGCACATCTGGGACATCATGTATCACCCCGTCCACCAACGCCACGTTGCACCACAGACTGTCCAGGGATTGACGGATTCCCTCAGGAGACAATCCGCCACCTTATCAGGAGCAGGCCCAGGCGTTGTAGGGAGGTCATCCAGGCACGTGGAGGCCACACACACCACTGAGCCTCATTTTGACTTGTTTGAAGGACATTACATCAAAGTTGGATCAGCCTGTCATGTGTTTTTTCACTTTAATTTTGAGTGTGACTCCAAATTCAGACCTCCATGGGTTAATAAATTTGATTTCCTTTGATAATTTTTGTGTGAATTTGTTGTCAGCACGTTCAACTATGCAAAGAACAAAAGTATTTAATAAGAATATTTCATTCATTCAGATCTAGGATGTGTTATTTTAGTGTTCCCTTTATTTTTTTGAGCAGTGTAGTCTTTAAGTATTGTGAACTGAACATTTCCAGTATAAAAGCTATGGTGATAATCAGTCATTTTAATCAGCACTGATTAATTATAGTGGAATAATGATCTGCGCAGCATTTACAATGCAACAATACAACTATTTTCATGCAAAATCAGAACCAAGTAAATGACAACGAACATTGAAATGTGTGCTTTCCAAATTTATGGTCACGACCAAAAAGTCAGACCTGTTTTTCTGGGTGACAGGGGGTAAATTAAAATTCATGACGGCGCTGCACGTGAACTCGGTTTTCTGTCACAGTGGCATGCCGAGCTCAGATACTGTGTTTGTTTTGTGTAGTGTGTGTGTTTTTTGTGTTCATTGTTTCCACTCTGGTTTTGAAAACTGCCAATTTAACTTGTGAAGTAGAGGTTGTTCAGTCGCCCGGCTTATAACCACCGATAAAGGCACCCACCAAAGAGCAGAAATTTGAGTGGTATTTCAATTTCATTTCCTGTTATAAGAAGTTGTGGCACCTACTGTCTCCCAAAAACTGATGGGATGGAGATCGAATGGTGGTCAATAACCTCGGAAGGATTCACAAAGTTATGGCATCTTGTTTTCCATTCAAATAGTACACAGTAGTAACGTTTGTTGAAGGGAAAATACAAGTGATACGACTTGAAGCCACATTGTTTGAAATTTGTAACTACTGAAACGGTAAAGAAAAAGTAAGTAGAAGTACTCATAAATAAGAGTACATGAGGTAGTGAGAAACTATAGCACGGAACAGATTCATATCTTTTTTTGGGTGATTTTTGTGTTTTATTGCATTTTATTTTCTGTTCATTTTTGCTTGTTTACTTGATGTTTTTGTCCTTTTTGCTAATTTTTTGGTTGATTTTCTTTTCTTTTTGCTTATTTTGTTGGTTTTGCAGGATGACCTGGAGCAAAAATAAAGTACTCTGCAAAACAAGTCCATGTAAAGGAGTAAATGTATTTGAGTACTTCACCCCTGTTTAACACCCACAAGTGAAGACAATACAAAAGTTAAATAAGAGGAACACTATTATTTAAGCTACTGAGAAAGTGCAGCTTTCTCTACTGAGCCCCCCCCCCATACATATTTGAGAATTTATTATTATTTTTTTTTAAGATTTCAACAATTTCCTGTGTACGTAAGAACATGGCAATGCTTCTTTCCTTCTTCTCACATGCTCCTTTTGAAATGTTCATATCAGATGTTTCAAAACACATTGTTTCTGAATGATTTTAACCCATTTTAATCCGTAAAGGTGTTGGGAAACTAACTAGTAACCAATTGTTTGTGGTGAACCGATATAAACGATTAAACAGGTGACCTGCCTTATAACCTCACAGTTGTCAAGCTAATATGTCTGTTCCTTTCACCTGTACGAGGTGTTAAAGGAATCTGAAGTCTGTCCTCAGTCATGCTCTGTAGCAGCTACCGCTATGACTGCTTTCAACTCTAACTTATGAGGTTGTAAGTTGCGTTGACTGTCATGTCGCCTGTCTAATCATTTACAGTGGACCGCTGCCAAGGATCGGCTACTAGCTAAATTCCTAAAATCCCTGTCACAGAAAGCTGCACTTTGTCACGGAGCCAAACCACACGACTATCCCGGCGATTCGTTGTGGAGAATAGCATTTTTTGGCACGTAGGCCACTGCGAGCTCCCTCCAGTGAAAATAGGCGGCTGAGATGTGTGGACTGTTGCGATGGCTTTGTGGTGGCTACACAGTGCGCCGGGCGGCCGTACGGTGTTGGCGGTGCTTCACGGAAATGTCGCGTTTTTCCTCCGCTGAAAACTGGCAGAAAGTTCAAACAGGTCTGAACTTTTTGCGACCAGCGACGGAGCCTGTGGTTCTTCACGGCAATTCACGGTGTCCACGTTGGCATTATCACGTTTCTCTGCGCTTCCCCTGTGCAGCGTATTCCGCAGACAACTGCGCCCGGTGAGGAAGGGGTGTAACATCGTAGACTGCAACTTTAACTGCTCATCTGAATTATTCCAGTTTCTGTACCGTCTTCTTTGGGATCGCACTAAGGTCTGACTCCCTGTGACGCCACATACCTGCCAATCAAAGCCCATCATGACAGACATTTGGCTTAGTAAACATAAAACCATGACGACTGGTGACAAAAATGCGTTTACTTAGAGGGACGTCCAATGTAACTCTATGAAAGCCAAGGCTTTTAGAGCCAAACAGCAGTCACCCCAGTGGCTGCTGGTGGTATTACAATTTTGGTCCTTGCCCACTGAACATAACAAACCCCCATCCGTAATTACAGGCTGTATACTGATAACTACACAGACGATTCATTTTCAACAAAAATCTCCACGTTTGTTCTTAACTTCCCCCAGCACAGGTTTCACATCTGCACACACAGATGTGCAGAATTCACCTTTGATCCAAAATCCATGTGGCCTGATGGTAAATTAAATGAGACATTCAAATACTTTAAGCACCCTGTGTTCTGTTCTCTGCTTCATCTCCGGTGCGTTCAACAATTTAGAGAGAATGTAAATGTAAATGTCACTGACCCCCAGGGAAATTCTGTGTTTGACTCACTAACACACTCGGAGCATGGGGCCCACAGGGACCATCTCCAGATGGGTCCCAGAGCGTTGCTCAGGGGCCACTGCCGGGTGTAAAATAAACCTGAGGCATCGTCCATGTTTTTTGAGAAACCCTGCACAGACACGAGAACGGGCAAACAGAACGCCTCTGTGCCGACCGGGAATCAAACCCAGAACCACAGAAATATTTCAAACCAATAAACATTTAGAAGCATTTAGAGAGAAACAAAACACAGTCTGACCTGATTGTTCTTAGTTACACTGACTCATGGTTTGATGTGGTTCTGTACAGAAGCAAAGGAAGCAATTTTAAAACCACGTTTCCTCTGTTTCTATTGTTTGTACAGTAGATTCGCTTAAAATGAGTCACTGGGTTCGTCTGTTCAGGTATGAATCACAGTTTTTAAAACATGAGTTGGGAGAGAGACGACAGTTCCATAAAATGTCTCTGTGATAGTGATATGCTCCGTTAAAAACACCATAACTGTTCTGAACTGATCACAGCTGATGTCATGTTTGATTTCAAAATTTGGATTTTCCTTGTTTCACATCTTAACATTCACTGTGTTCATTTTGTTCACGTTTTTGTTACTGGTGTTGCTTAATAAATTAATCTTAATAATTTCATTGCATATTTTCTTTTCTATTCAGTTTCTGTTGCTTATGTTGTTCAATTTTGTTAACCTTCGTGACTTACTTATTTGATCA
>JAQQAE010015358.1:0-12077 GCA_029823295.1 Pseudamia nigra
TGCCTCGACCGGTTGGGGTTAGTGGACAGAGGAGAGACAAAAGAAAAGAGTAGAGATAGAACAGCAAACAACACAGATACTGGGTGACATCCACAGATATTGGACCAGTCCAGAACCAGCAAAAACACAGCAAGGACATAAGGAGACCTGGCGACTTAGAGACCTAGGGCAGAGGGAGGAAGCACAAAACTACAGGGAAGATGCGAGTTAGTATCACAGAATTGCAAAATAAGACAATGAGAGGTTATTACAGGGTCATTTTGCTGATGTTTTCATTTTCATTGTTTATTGTGACTTGCATTTTGTTCCCTTGCTTTTCTTTATTGTTGCTTAATTCTTACAACTTTTACCTATTTTCTTGAATTTTTTTAGTTTTGCTTATTTTCTTAATTATTTTGTTACTTTCTTTTGATTTTGTTGCTTATTTGGTTTTTTTCTTATTTTATTAGTTATCTTGCTTATTTTTTATCAATTTTCTTCATCAGCTCGTTCACTTTTTTATTTTTATGAATATTTTGTTCTTTTCTCCTCATTTTCTTGCTGATATTGTCCATTTTTACCAATTATCTTGTTCATGTTGCAAATTTCATTGAGTTTTTCATTCATTTTCACTCACCTCTGTTTATTATTATTTTATTATTTGCTTTGCTGTTGCTTATTTTGACAATGTTTACCTGTTTTCTTCATGATTTTTTTTTCAATTTTCATCATTTTCATTATTATTTTGTTACATTTTGTTGATTTTGTGCATTATTTATGGATTGTTTTGGTTATCTTGTTCATTTTCATGCATTTCCTTTGTTATTTGGTTCATTTTTGCTAATTTTCTTGAATATTTTTTTCTTTTATGATCGTTTTGTTCCTTATATCATGCATCTTTATCATCATGTTCATTTTTGCTCATCTTCTTGATTGTTTTGTTCCTGTAAACTCATTCAGTAAAGGCACACAGTGACGCAGTGTATCAAATGTACACTTTTGACTTAAATGTCCATATGGCACAACAGCACCATGAAACATAAAGGAGGCACATGCCAGATCAGAGATCTGCTTTAATACATTCAGTTATTTTATCAGCATTGCCCTGGAATTTTCTGTGTCATTATAATGATCTGATGGAGGAAAAAAATAAGAAAAAAGCCTGAAACTATGGACTTATTTGTGTAGAAATTAAACGAGAAGCATTTGGTCCATTTGAAGCCTCATTATGGCCATTTTTGGCAATAATTCACATTATATCCCAGCTGTAATAAGAGGCAGGTTAATATTAACAATACAGTCACATTAAACTTTAGTAAAGTGTTATGTTGTCATTAATATCTATTGTATGATAAACAATCAAAGGAATAAAACTGATCAAAATAAGATACAAAAACGAACAACAGAACAACAAACTGGGGTAAATATGTTCACAGTCATTCGGAAAATGAACAAAAAAGTAAAGAAAATGAAGAGAAACATTTTTTTTTAAAACAACTGAATTAACACTTTTTCAACTTTTATTTTGTTCATTATTTTCCATTTTTTATTTTTTTTATTTTTGTAATGTCAATTGCCTTTTTGTTCATTTTTTTGTTTTCTTCTTCATTTTAAAAATAATTTTCTTCATTTTCAGGATATTTTGTTACTTTTGTTAATTTTAGAGATTGTTTTGCTCAATCAGTAAACAAACAAGTGACAAAATGAGCCACTAAACAAGCAAAAAGCAATATTTTAGGACAAAACCGGGCAGTGACTATGAAGGAAATAAAAAAAATCCAAAGGGGAAAAAGTGAACAAAATAAGCAACATAACGGAATAAAATGATTAATAAAATGTTAATGATTGAAAAAAATGAACAAAATGATCAAAATGACTGAGAAAATGAGAAAATATAATCAAAAAAATAAAAAACAGAATAAATCAACAAAAATGAACAAGAAAATTAACCAAAATATACAAAATGATACACAATAGGAACAAAATTGAGCACAATAATGGAGAGATTAATGAGCAAAATAGTCAAGGAAATAAACAAACATGAAGTGAAATAAACAAAAATAAAAATAATCAACTTACATTAAATTATCCCCAATGTGAACAAAATAATAATCAACAGGGAAAAATAATGTCCAATCCGACTCATAAAATCATTAAAATAGTCAAGAAATTGAATAAAGGAAGCCACAAAAATGAAAATACTTGGACAAAATAATGAATAAATTATATGACTTAGTTTCTCAAATGAACAAAATGAAAAAAAAAATTACCAAATGTTTCAAAAAGGACAAAGTGATGCACAAAATGATCAAAAGAGTCCAGTAAACAGAATAAAATAATTAACAGAAGAAAAAAAAGGCCAAAACAATTCTTTAAATGATCAAAATATTCAAGAAAATAAACAAAATAAGCTACAAAATGAACAAAATATTCATCTATATGGACAAAATGGACAAAATGCGTCAAAATATAAAAACAAAATGAACACATCACTTTCCCAAACGAACAAAGATGAAAAAAATCTCTAAAGTGAACAAAAATGAAGAAAGTAAACACAAATAAAGAAAATAAGTAACAAAATAAGGTATAAAATTAACAAAAATGAATTAAACAAATAACAAAAGGGAAAAGGTGACCAAAACAATTTTTAAAATCATCAAAACAATGATAAAAATGGACTACATGAGCAACAAAATGAAGAAAATAAACAACAAAATGAATAAATATGAATGAAGCAATTAACAGAAGGGTAAACATGACAAAGACAGTTCTTAAAATGATCAACGTAGTGAAGAAAATAAGACAATAAAAACAAAACAGAAAAAAACAAATTCCAAAACAATTTGACACAACATTAACAGAAAACAAAAGAAAAAGGCTGAAATGACGTATAGTTCACCAAGTTAGAGGATTTGCAGAAGAGATTCACGTCAGCGTTTTGTTGACTCTGACGTAGAATGACGAACAGAAGCAGTCACGGCCACAGGGGCCTATCCACCACAGGAGCTCCACGGGGCGTGACTCCACTGAAGAGCCCCACTTCAAGCCCATATGCCTCAACCGGTGCTGCAGGTATGGATGGAGCCCAGTGAGATGAGTGAATGGCGCCACCATGAGGACAGAAGACGGCATGACGTGTTGACTGTTTAACCAGGAGGAGCTGAAAAGATGAGTCATTACCTGTGTTTGATGGATCCAGCCTGCCTTAAGGTATGAGTGGTACGTGTGAGCTTAATTGAGATCGAAGGTGTGTGTTTTATTTGAGCTTATGCTAAAGGAAAATGAACAAAAATGAGCATCAAATTGAAGAACACGAGTAACAACATCAACAAAAATGAACAAAATCAGCAACAAATTGAAGAACATGACCAACAAAATGAAGAAAATGATCAATAAAATGCACAAAATCAGCAACAAAATTAATAAAAATGAAGAATATAAGCAACAAATTGAAGAACATGACTAACAAAAATGAAGAAAATGATCAATAGCATGCACACAAGCTTCTCCTTTCGGCTGCTCCCCTCAGGGGTCGCCACAGCGAAATACCAATGATTCGCATGTTTGATCTGGCATAGGTTTTGTACGTCAGATGCCCTTCCTGACACAACCCTCACGACAAGGGACAAATTAGATTTATTAACACAATAAGCAACAAAATGAACAAAAATGACAAAATAAGCCACAAATTGAAAAACAAAATGGAAAAAAATGACCAACAAAATGAATAAAAAAGGGTGAAAAAAGAAAAACGGGGGAAATAATCTGTTTTTGGGCAGCGTGGTGGTGCAGTGGTAAACACAAGCGTCTCACAGCAAGAAGTTTCTTGATTTGAGTCCTGGGGTCAGCACAGAGCCTTTCTGTGTGCAGTTTGCATGGTCTCCAAGTGCCCAAGTTTTCTCCAGGTACTCCTGTTTCCCCTGCACTCAAAAACCATGCATTGTGTGTTGTTAACATGGCAGCAAGATTAATTCCCCACAAGGGATTAATATAATATAAACAAATAAATGAATTGGACAAAAGGTGAAAAATAGGCATCAAAATGAAGAAAATAAGAAACAGATTGAACCAAATGATGAGTAAATAAAAAGAAGAGCAAAAATGAGCAACAAAATGATAAAGAAAATGAATAAAAGTGAACAAGTACAAGCAATCAAATGAAAAACATAAGCAACTAAATAAAAAATTAAACAACAGAATGAAAAACATAATCAACAAAATGAATAAAAGTGAAAAATGACCAACAAAATGAACAACAAATGCATAAAATGAGCAACATAATTATTAACAGAATTGAAAAAAGCAACAAAATGAGCAATGAAATGAACAAAAGTGAAAAATAAGCAACAAAATGAAAAAGAAAATGCTCAAAATGAGCAACAAAATAAATAAAATTGAAAATTAAGCAACACCATCCAAAATAAGTAAGAAAATGAAGAAAATGAGCAACAAAATGAATACAAGTTTAATTAAAAAAACAACAAAAACAACAACATAAGCAACAAAATGAAGAAAATAGGAAACACAAAGGAACAAAAGTGAAAAATAAGCAATTATCAAAGTTAGTTAAAGTGTGATTGAACCTACTAAGATTTTGATCCTGGAGGCTCATTGTTTTCAGCCCAAACAGAAAAAAAATGTGAGCTAATAATCCTATTATAACGTGAACCTCTGCTTTAGAATGTTTATCTAACAGGCTGTTATGTAGGTTCTGTGAAAACGAGATCAACATTCAGTCTTGATTTTAAAGGGAGGCCAGGGTTATTCTAGTATTAGTGACAACGATGCAGCATATTCTTTCCTCTAGTGATTGGGCTGTTTTCCTTTGGGGCTGCTTTACGGTGATGTTCCTCAGAGAAACACTGCAGTCGCATCACAGCCTCGTTGGTGCGTTCAGAGTCAACAGGGGTCAGCAAATCACTCTGACAGTCTCAGAAAGGCACTCTGAACCTGCAGCTCATATCTGTGTGTCTGTCTGTTTGCTTGGATATTTGTTTTTGCTCATACCACATGCTTAGGATTATCTAAGTATTACCCTTTTAGTTGCATGTGTAGAGAAATCCTTCCCAAGGTGTTTGAGCAAAATATATCTATGCACACAAAATATCCACAGGTGGATAGTATTCAAGCACATTTCCTCCCTCATATGTACTTGAGTAGTTTTTCCCATAAAATGCACTTCTCAGAGTAGTTGTTTTGCAGTTTGTGTTTGTTTTTTTACTCTTACTGAGTTACATTTGTGATGCAAAACATGTACTTCTAAACACATACATTTTACCGCAATGAGTAGAAGTAAAAAGGGTGAAAAAAAAAAACACACAAACTATCAAGTAAATTCAATTCAATTCAATTCAATTCAATCTTTATTTGTATAGCGCCAATCATAATCGCTAAATCAACAAAATGAAAAACTAAGCAACAAAATGATCAGAAATTATCAAAAATAATCAAATAAATTAACAAATCTTAACAAAATGAGTGAAAATTAATAAAATAATCATGAGCAAACACGAGGAATATAAAAATATAAATATAAAATGAATGAAAATAAGGAACAAAATAAGCCAAAATTATCAAAAATAATCAAGTAAATTAACAAAAATGAACAAAATATGCAAAAAATTAGCAAAAATTAAACAGTTCATAAAATGAACAAAAATAATCAAGTAAATTAACAAATATGAAAAAATCCTACTTAAATGCAATATATGATGTTGTAATACATTTTACATTATGAAGTTACTCACGACTTGAGTAGTTTTTTGAGATACTCTTATACTTTTACTCAAGTAGTGATGTTTTTGACTACTCCTACTTCCACTTGAGTTATGAAGTAACTCTACTTTTACTTGAGTACTGTTTCTGTGTACTGTGCACACCACTGAAGCTATCGGACCTTATAACAGATTATGAGATTGACCAGTCAAAAAAGCACAAAAATGACAAAACAAACAAATGGCCTTTAAAATTCAAAGAGCCATTTTCAGACAGAAAGTAAAATGTGTCAAGAGCCACAACATATATTGGACATAGGATTTACATTGTAGCTGCAATCTGTGAAAAATGTACACTGTAACTTTATTCATTATCTTAATTTCATTTATTATTTTGGTCATTTGTGTTGAATGACTTGCTGACCATTTTCATTTTTGTTAATTTAATGCATTGTTTGTATGTTATTCTTCATTTTATTCATTTTTGTGATTATTTTAGGTCATTATTGTTAATTTTGAGGAATATTTTCTTTATTATTTTGCTTATTTTGTTCAGTTTTTGGTTCTTTATTGACTTGACTGTTATGTTCATATTTTATTCATTTTCATCCAGTTGATTCACTGTTTTAGTTATTTTTGTACATTTTTGCACTGTTTCCTAATTATTTTGTTTATTTTGTTCAGTTTTGCCCTTGTTATGTTCATTATTTTGCTTATTTTTGCTCATTTTGGTCATTTACTCGATTGATCTAATAAAGTCTTTTCATTTTTTGTTTATTATTTACTTCATTTTTTCATCCTGTTGATTTTAGTGCTTTTTTCACTTTGACTAATTATTTTATGTTACTTCCATGACTGGACAAAGGTGCCACTGGGGTTAAACAGCAATGTGTGACTCTGGAGCCCCTGGTGTATCTGATAAAAGGGTTACATCACATATTGTACTGTAGGTTCTGACCCAAAGTTTGGATAGAAATATGCAGACTTTACCAAATACATAGAATACCTTCATTATAACGGTCTTATTAAGTGAATATAGGCTTAATTGTTATCATGTCTATGACTGTTTTTCCAGTGTTCATCCCTGCCTTTAACTCAACAACAAATCTAGACGTAAATGTTTTCAGTATCTGCCTATAATGTAGGCTGTGCACTGTAAAAGTCATCATACATGATACTACACCTAGAGGGCGCCAGATCCCCGCAGATTCATGACTGTAGTCCAAGGTTCAAATGTCAAACTGCGCAATACTGGGTTAGCATTTAATTCTGAATATACTTAATGTCGTATTATATTACTTTTTGATTCGGTAGTAAGCCTGCCACCCTTTTTTCCCATTTGGTGAGGAGCCAGGTGGTAAATCTTAAAATCAATCTGGGACTTTGATATCGGCCATGTTGGACACATGGGGAAACCGTTCAATAGGAGGTGATGCTGCGTTTAAGGACGAGCGAAAATGAGCTAACTATCTCATACAGTTTTTTCTGGACTACATCTACAATAGATAAGTAGAGGGAAACTGAAGATTGGTGGATTTACAAACATAAACTCTTTAAAGTGTAATATTTAAATAATTATCTTAGCAACTTAAACGAATACTGTGGTGTCAAAACAGAAAAAGTGTCCACCAAACTGTACGCTTAGTAATTTAGTTTTCATAATGTATCTGATACCTAATTTCTATGCGCTAAATGTTTTAGAGGATTCCACTTATCAAAAATGTGCGTCTATTTTGTTCAATTTGTCATTTAAAACCCATATGTGCACCAATGCACAAACGTACGAGTCTAATATGAGCCCATGAATGCAGCACAATTCCTTCTTCGGCCTCGTCGATTCCTCGCTACTAGTCCGGCTATTGTTGTGCCTCTTTCAGGGCAACTCTGACCTCTCAGCGGGCGGTGATTTCTGGATATTTTACTGACTTCGGCTAGCTTTAACCCCGCCATATTCCGGAGCCTTTGTCAGCTGGCAGTTTATTGTTTTCCAAGAGGAACATTTGGGATCCCAGCGGAGGACTTTGGGCTGGTGAAGTAGTTAATCGGTATGGGACGGACGGAATACTGAGCTTCCACGCTAGAGACTGCTTGTGTCGGCTGTTTCTACTTTGGATTGTCGACGTGAAAAAATCACACACACACAAAAACAAAACAAAAAAAAAAAAAAACGTGGGAAAGGAATCACAGGACGCATGTAGCCGCAATACAACCCCATTAAAGGTCGCTTTTAAGGTAAGAAGTGCTCACTTAAAAGTAACATTTGGTGTTGGAAGTGGAAGAGCTCGGCCTTGCGTGGTGACACTTGAAGAAAGTTAGAGGTAAAGGTTGAAGTGAGTTTCCTTGGTTTGTTATTACATTGTTGTGAAGTCCGGCTCGATCACTAGTAACTGGTTGGGACTTCTTGTATTCTTTGGTGGAAACGACAACAATTTGGCTCATAAAGCGTCTTAAACATAATACAGTTACATGAATTTAATTATCAACTAAATAGACGGACAACCAAATTTACAGTCCCATGTGTATCTGTTTATTTCAAAGCTGTGTTAGAGTGTCTTTTCAAAGTTAACCTTAATATTTTCCTGCTGCCTCACCCAGTCTGTCTCCCAGTCAGCTGCTGTAGGCCCCAGCTGTTACAGGCCTTTATTGCAGGACATATAGTATTACAACAGAGTTCCCACAATGACAAACCCTTGTAATTTCTTCTAATTTAAACCATATGCAGTCGTTTCCCTCCCTTTTCCTGCATATTTATTATTGTGGTTGCACTAGTCTACTTGCTTGATTTGCAAACTGTGCAAAATGTGGAATTTGAAGGCATAAAATCTGCACTGAGGATGGTTTACGTGTGTGTATGCATAGATGTACAGACTGTCCATGGGTCTGTTTGGTGTGTTTTTTAGCGGTGGTGCCACTGTAATCCTTCTCCATGATAATCCCTCTGTTAGTACAGCTCCAGTTGGCCGAACATCTCTGTCTAGTCCACACACACACACACAGCTGGAATGAGAAGGACTGTTGGCTGAGCAGTGAGGAGCACTAACAGGTGGTGTTGGCCCAGGATCAGGGACTTGACTTTAACTAAAGGCGTGAAGGATCCTTGCATACTCCTGGGGTGTCCTCATGGCACAAACTGGACTCTACAGTATCATTACAATCAACTGAAGATTGGAAACTGGCGAAACATGGTGAGGTCAGAGTCATCTCATGATGCTCTGACACGGTGGCAAACTGAGCAAATGTTGTGATTTTGGGGAGGAAAAAATCACAACGCAGTGGTCAGAGTACAGACATCCACACTCATGCAAAGTGCAGAAAATCCACATTTGATCATTACTGAGACAACACTACAGTTGGGCAATGTGATATCTGATTTATTTTGTGACAAAGTCTCTTGAGTCAGACAAAAAATGAGGTGTCAAATATGCAGTAATGGTGCATTCGAGTTCTACTCTGAAGTCAGGATTTCTGAGTTCCTAGTTGGAAATTTAACTCAGAATTTCAACTCTTGACAGTACACATTAATGTCTTTCCGAATTTGCAGCAGGAACACGATCAGCTCGGAAAATGGCTATAAGAAATAAATCAACAAAATGTACCAAAAAAATCAACAAAGTAATCGAAGCAATTAAAAGCACTAATAAAAGGATGAAAAATTAATGTAATATTCTGGAAAATGTCTAAAAGTTTAAAACGTGAACGAAATAGTCAATACAGTGATGAACATTAAAAGCAAAGGAAACAGAATATTAAGGAAAATTAAAATTAAGTAATCAAGAAGATGAAGAAAGATGACAAATAATTAGAAAAATGTAGAAAAGTAATCCAGAAGGTGAGAAACAGAGGGAACAAATACCAAAGCAGAGCAAGATTAAGAAAACAATGAAGAATAAAACTCTTTAAAGCCATTGTTCTCCTTTTCACTGTTCATATAGTTGCTGCACTTTGCCTCTCTCTGGTAGCATCGTCAGTAATGTGGTCCCATGAGAGAAGAGAAGAGCTCTATTTTGAGGATGGCTCTTTTTCTCCTCGCATCACTCCAGCCTTTGACAGACACAGCAGGTGGTCTCCGTGGCATGAATGGATTCGGAAGGAAGCTCCTCTTTCCTCTGCTGGCCCCCTCCACTCATTGTGATTGGCAGAGATGGCAGGCTGCCCTGAAGATAAGACCATACTGCACCTCTGGGAGTGTGCCAGGGCAATTACTGAGTTAACGCTCCAGTAGTGGTTTGCAGCCACCGGTATCCCCTCACATCACTTTGCCTGAGTCTGAGGAAGTCTGTCAAGTTGGTATTAAAGTTGTTGCACTGGATTTGTCTGAGAACGTGGAAGTTTCTTTAGAGACTTAATATGCTACTGTTAAAATTGGGCCCCCAGAAAAAAACACCAAGTTAACCACTGGCCTACAGCACATGAAGAAGGCAAGAAATGGCACAAATCAATTGTTCATAAGGAGCATCCACGATTTGAAACTCTTCCAGGTGACTTCCTCATTAATATGATGAGAGAATGCAAAGCTGAAATGTTTCCAACAGCACTGCATACCAACAGTGTCTGTGTGTCAAGGGAGTGTTTGATTATGTAACATGACCCTCCCAATCACAGGGTTTGAAGAACCTGCAGAAACTATGGAACACAATCACCGTAAGAGGGAAATGTGGCACACTGAGGTTACAAGACAAAAATTCATTGCATCCCATCAACATGAAAACCCTTGAAACACCTTTGAAGGAGAATTCCAAACCGTCTAGAATCAGTGATCTTGGACTTGGAATGCTTGTGGGTAAACGACCAAAACCCATAAAAAAGGCTGCTTTTAGAAAACACTTGCATGTGAGGGTTACAGGCTTGAAGAATTTGTGGATATGGACTGTTGCGTGAAATGAGATCTAGTGCCTAGAATGAATACAGGCTGTGTCGTAACTTTGTTCCAAGTAGAATTGCACAATAATTGGATTGTGATGGCAGTGTCAGTCTGAACAGTAGTTTAATCACAAAGGACACTTTGAATTAATTGAATATATTTATGCATTTGATCGTCTATTCTGCTTGTCAGTCAATCTTGAGCAGAGTTTGATCATGTGGCATTCTAGTGTGTAGCAGGTGAGATGGATGTCAACAAGCAGGTCATTACTGCTGGCCAAAGAAAATACACTTATCCCTGTTGTATGAGGATATTTTAGACTTGGTGCCACTGACCTTTACCGCAATCGACGTATTGTCCACAAATGTCGTAATAGGGCTGTTTCACCACCTTGGCTTTCCTCGAGTAACTGTAAAGGTTGTACAGAGCAGGAGGTCAAAGTTCAGATGGCATTTCCCAGAACTGCCCTGAGTTGCTTATCTCATTAGTCAGAATGGTGATAGGTGCATCCCACAAATTTCATACCTGTCAGAGTTACCTAATTTATGTGAACCTTGCATTTTGGAATAAAATGTACTCTGGAATATATGGGATCAAAAATAACCTCAAAGTGCCTTGTGCATTGCACCAACCTTCTCCTTTTGTGCATTTCCTTTATTTTTATTATTTTAAACATTGCACATTAATATTGAAGGCATCCAAGCTGGGAGAGAACATGTATGGAATTATGTAGTAAACAAAAAAGTGTTAAAACAACCCAGAATTTGTTTTATGTTTTAAATTGTCTAAAGTAACTGCATTTAGCTTTGGTGCCTGCTTTACATTCTCTCAGGAAGTATAACTTTTACTTATAGATGATTTTATTTCAGCAGGACTATGTATGTATTGTTTATCCCCCTGTATCCTAATGGCCTGGTGCATGACTGGCCACTATGCAGTGATGCCATCTGTTGAAATGGGTGTGTTACATGTTAAGTTTGTCTGTCAGTGTCCTTGTGCATGTATATTTATGGTTGTTTAGTTATGCCAGCTGAGATGTACACTCACTGACAAAGAATTTCCCTATGGGGACAATGAAGTGTCTTAACTTAGTTCTTAACTCTCATCAGATTCATAAGGTACTCACCCAGAACAGTTTTCAGATTACAGGTATGCCATTTTTTGCCTTCTTCTTGTGCCTTAGACCCTCAGTTGTCTTGTTCAGGTACATGGTCAATGTCCCTATTAGTCCTACTATAACTACCTTACACATCCATATACAGTGGAACCTTGGACAACGACCGCTTCTGACAACGTAAAATTCGGATACCGACGAAATAAACTGCAAAAAATTAAACCGGATAATGATGAATTATGCGGACAGCGACGCCTGCGTCACGTCTGCGTCACTCAGAGCGCTAGCTGCTAACGCTAGCCGCTAATGCTAACACTAGCCGCTAGCGCTAGCCGCTAGGGAAGCTAGCGGGTCACGTATGCATCACTTCTGGGTCTCGAAGAGAATGACCTGGAAGTCAGAGCGCTAG
>JAQQAE010015359.1:0-12076 GCA_029823295.1 Pseudamia nigra
GACACAAACCACAGAGACACAAAAAAAGAGCGTTTGAAAGTCCAGGAAGTTTGTAAAGACATTTTAATATGTGAAAACAAAAGATGAATGGAGTCATTGAAAAGTATTAATGATGTTAATTGACCAACGGTGTTTTTTCCTTTACTCAGGTGAATTTTGTCATTACATCATAAACATATACCATGTAGAAATGATTAATGTGTAAATGTCCTTAGACGGGGACCCTCCTGAGAGCTGACGTTGGTCTGTACGTCTACCTCCCTCCTCATCCAATACGTTTCAGCCAAATGAACAGCAGGTTAGTCACAACGGTTTATTTTTCATGAGGTGGATTTGACATTAAGGTTGAAAATAGACATTGAGGCATTTTTGTAAGCGACCAACATAAGCACCACTGATGCGGAACAGACTTGAATCCATTCTATAAACCTGACAGTATATCTCATCTAAAAGTGCAACAAATAACTTAATTTAAAGCCTCTGCAAGTTGACGATTTCTGTCACATCACACGGTTTCTTCTCTGATTGGTTATTTGTCCAAATGTATCCAGTGGCATCTTGGTTTTGTACATGTAATGACTAGATGACAACTAGAACTGCACGTGTCAGAAATGCAGTCCATACTGCCCCACGTCTGTTCCCATTAGTTTGCACTACCTCTTACAACAAAGTCATTGTATGTCAAATTGGCTTGGAACTTTAATGACCCTGTGACCTTGACCTCTGATATCCAAAAACAGTCACAGGTGCTTTTTCCAGGGTCAACCTGCAGGTCAAATTTGGCCAACTTAGCTTCACTTGTTTTGAAGTTACAACTGAAAATGGTCACTGTGTCCCTGGTACACATTTGCACCTGTGTGAATACTGTACATGAGTTTTGAGGATCTAGAAGCTGGTACAGCGCATAATTGACCACTCTGAGCCACAAGCGTCCCTGCTCCTTGGTGCTCCGTCATGCTCTTGTGAGACCCGGATGCTGCAGGGCAGAGATGATGGATGAACTCTGCTGTGACCCTTTCGCTTTGATACATTGTCAGCTACTGATGGTCTGACTTTGTTCTGAACGAGACAGTACTGAACAGAGCAGGGATGTGAAGGGTCACGTGCTTAAACTGCATAGCAACCATAGACTGTACATGTAACTGGACAGGGTTGTTTTGAGGTCAATCAGGTCGTCACTTCCTGGACGACATGTTGGAGCCAAAAACAGGATGTGACCATATTTGGATGAATGGCAGCGGGGCTTATGAAGCGTTCATGCCAGGGGACTCATGGTCAAACACAGTGTTGTTAGTGTAAACACTTAACTACACTTAACTATCAACATATTGACTAAATAGAACATATGAAGGTCTGAATCGGTCCGACTTCACTAGCGAGCTGTTGCTATAGTGACACGTCATTCAAACCCCAGCATGGCAGTGATTTGTTGGATTATTTGTTGTAATATCTTAATAACGGAGCAAAAAGTTAAAGCTGGATCATCATGTTACTTATTAGAGGAGCCAAATAAAACGTTTGACACCATGATGACCCATGAAAAAAATGTATTCGCATAGTATTTTCAGATAGAATCACATGCATCTATGGGAAAAAAGCTTCTTGGAGCCGGACGATTGGTTCCCAGTGGCCAAGCGGTGGAATTACAACTTAAAGTTACTTCCGCATTGATCTCAATGAACAACCCTGGTCGTTGCCCCTTGGTAGCAACACTAGTTCTTCTACAGGGACTTGGTTCGTTACCTGCCAGCAGCTCCTGTTCACCATATCCTGTACATGGAGGCATGGTCTATGAGCCAGGAGGCCTGGTCAGGGCCAGGAGGCCTGGTCGTGGCCAGGAGACAGCTGGGGGAGTGCAGACATTGCGGGGATGTTGCAAAAGGACCCTATACCTGTCTTGACCTATGCCCGAGCCAGCCAACTTTTAGTATATTGTAATTAAAGAAAGGTACAAGAGATTTAATTTAACATTACAAGACACTAGCGCGTTGACCCGTGGGAATCCACAGGGTCTAGAAGGGTCGTGTTTATAAAATGGCTTTTTTTCAAACTTGATAATAAATGACTATAAATCTGTATTATGATTTTTGACTGAAATTAAGGAGACGTAGTTTTGTGAATAATCATATGTATTAATTGTCACATGTAGTTGATGTTATGTTTGACAACTGACAAGGTTGAGATACTGTATTTCTTGCGATTTGCTGTTCACAGCGCTTGAGGACAGGCAATGTTTTGTTGCTAATGTATTATCTATGAGTCTTTCTTTCGAAGTTGCACCAACTTTCACAAAGAGCTGCCCATGTGAAAATACTGGGGAGAACAGGTAGATGTTTGTCCCTGTGACTTATCAATAGTCATAATCTGACTTCATTCTCGTACAAAGGGTCAGTTTGGGTCAGAAGGTGCAGCTTCACCCTGGGTGTCAAGTGGGTTGCGTTATTTTTGAGGTAGTTGAGTGTACACATGCACGTACACAGTCCACTTTCTCATTATAATATACATAATCATTATATTATTCTTTGTAAGACGACAATCAAACAATTGTCCATTTATTCACTTATGCTGTACAAAACCTAACGGGATTTAAGCAGGACAGGACTGAAGGATTCAGGATTGTACTTCCCCGTCTTCCCACCTTCCATTTTCTTCACCAGCTGCACCAAGTCTTTCATCTCCTAAACATCAGCATCAATTTTTCAGGACCATAAATCACCACCGTGAGCCTGTCAGACACATCAAGGCGTATTATTCAGCCGAGAACATGTCAGCACGTTTTTAACAGTGTCAAAATGAGTTTCTTCCAACAGCGCCGGATCCTCCTCGGTATCTATGAGCAGACGTTTCAGCGGTGTGAATATGAATGAGAACGATGACGAAGCATTATCTTGCTGTCAGTGCACCGTAAACAGCTCATCTGCGCGCCGCTGTTATTCTGATTCTGCAGCGTCGAGCCACCACGCGGAGCAGGTGAAAGTTCAACAGCGACGAGTTTTCAGGAAGCGCGAGAGGCCGCACTTGGAAGAAGAGTTTAATGTCAAATCGTAAGAAAAACTGGAATCGCCAAGTGACTCGTCACCATGGTTACAGGCAGCCTCCCATCTCCACCTCCTCCAGTTCACGTTTTCCTTCTTGCCTCCTTACATTCATTACTCGTCTAAGGCAGTGGTTCGCAACCGGTGGGTTGGGACCCAAAAGTAGGTCCCAAAGTGATTCAAAAGTGCCGAAAAAAAACCCAAAAAACAAATGACTCTATACAGTCTGTATATTTAATTGCTTTGTATTTGATGTTGGACTTTCATTAACGTGCAGCATCTGTTGCCATGGTCACGCAGACTTTTGAAATATGTCAGCTTACCAGTCTGTCTGTCAGTTAGTTGGTTAGCAAGATTACTTGAAAAACAATGAACAGATTCTGATGAAATGTTCAGGAAATGTGTGAAATGAGACAAGGAACAGATGATTGAACTCTGGTGCTGATCCAAATCACCATCTCGGTGCATGGAATCAAGAAGGGGTGGGACGTAGGAAGAAAACAACTTCTCTGCACCATGATGGAGGTGGAAACAGACTCAGTGTATGATCGAACACTGAAAGATTTCCATTTCTTAATCTTTAATTTTAATCCATCATATTCGGAAAAAAATCTCAAACCAGCATTTTGTGAGCTAAACATAGTGGTGTTTCAAAATGTAGCCCTTTTGCGAGCACTAAAAAAGGACGCAGGCCTCCACCGAGTGCCTTCTAGTCGATTTACTGTTGTGAAAGCTCTGTCTTTGTGTGAAATTTTCTGTCTCATACATGTCGTGTTTTATGTGTAAAGACTATGACACAAAAAAGCTTTGATGTGTGGACTTGTTTAAAAATTTAAAAATATATATATAAAAAATATAACGACAGTTGCTAAATATTTTCCACCGAAAAACGTTGATCCACATCCTTGGTGTCTGAGCCAGTTTTACTTTACTGCATAAATTCATAAAGAAAAAACAAACTAACAAAATAATCAAAAAAAAAAAAATGAACAAAGACAGATATTTATTATAAACTGACAAATTGATTTACTGCAAATCAAGCACTTATCCAGTTATGTACTTCACCCTTTAACTGTAAGAGCCAATAAGACGCGTGAGAATGAAGACTGGACCTGTTTTCTTAATTATGATTTAATATTGTGATCAATGCACATTGTTCATAACAATAAATTCAACAAAAATGGCAAATGTCAAAAGTGTCAGAGCAGTGCAGGGATTCGAACCCTGTCCCAGTAAAACCAGTAAAACCAGGAGCCTTTTGCTTTTTTGACACAACACTGACGGTTAAAGCAAAAGCTGCATCATAACAGCATCAATGTGCCGTTGTTATGCAGGAAAAACAATAATCTATTTGTATTTAATTAATTTTAATTAATAAACTGAGAAAAAAAATGATCATGAAATAATATATATTTTGTTTCTTTCTCAGTTTGTACATTTCATTAATTATTCTGTTCAGATTCATTCTTTATTCATTTTACTGATTATTTTGCTGATATCCTTTTATGTTTTGTTCATTCGATTGTTTATTTATTAATTTGATTGATTAGTCTAATGTTGTTGATTTATTTTATACATTTATTTTCAGTCTTCTTCATTTTGTTGATTTTTTGCTTGATTTTTGTTCATTTTTTGTTTGATTCTTTGTTATTTGGTTCGCTTTGTTTGTTTTATCAGTGCAGTTGTATTTGTCTACAGTCGTAGTTAAAGATTATCTCTAAGGGCTTCACCATTCAACTTGATTTTTATGGTTGCTTATTTTTTGTTTCTTTGTTAGTTTTAAACGATTCTTCTCTTTATAGTTCAGTGTTGATTATTTTCTTGGTTTTCCTGGTTGGTTTTCCTTTTTCACTTTGTAGTTTAGTTTAGATTAGATTAGTTTAGTTTAGCCTAGGTGAGCTTAGCTTAGCCTAGCTTAGCTCAGTTTGGTTTAGTTTAGCTTAGTTTAGCTTAGCTTAGTTTAGTTTAGCTTAGTTTATTTTATTTTAATTTAGCTTAGCTCAGTTTAGGTTAGTTTAGCGTAGCTTAGTTCATTTTAATTTAGCTTAGTTTAGTTTAGCTTAGTTTAGTTTATTTTAATTTAGCTTAGTTTAGTTGAGTTTAATTTAGCTTAGTTTAGTTTACTTTAGCTTAGCTTAGCTTAGTTTAGTTTATTATAATTTAGTTTAGTTTAGTTTAGTTTAGTTTAGTTTAGTAAACTAAGTCCCACTAGCTCCGGAGCTAACTCAGGAGCGATTCTTCCTGGAGTCCCTTTCAAATTAAATACACACATTTTATGTACAAGTTTTCCTTTTTTAACACACAAACACACACACACACACACACGCTATACATGATAGTCCAATAAATAAAAATAGTAGTAAAATGTGAATGAAAATCACAAGATGTATCCTCAAATTTCCCCATTTTACAATTAAATAAAAAAATTTCACATATTACATATTTACAATAGCACTTTCACCCGTTATGAGCTCGTATTCTCTGTTACCTTCCATTATTGTGTAAACAAAACCAGTTTCAGCTTTTTTTTGAAAACATGTCGTGTTGTTCTCTGATAAACATCCAGGTCATACATTCCATCATATGACACACCTCACTGCTTTTCATTTGTTCTGCCTGGAGGCAACACACACCACGCTTCATTAGCCTGACGTGTAGCATAATTATGAGTATCTGAAAAAAAAAAGACAATTTACTGTAAATAATTCCGGGCCTTTTTGTGACAATGACATTCCTAATGAATTTTGTCTTCCATATTGTGGCGAGCATGAGTATCTTCCTGCGCCATCAAACACCAAGCCAAGTTCATAGCATCAGGTGCTAGTGTGGATTCCTCAAAGTCGTTGGATTCTCAAGGTCATTGGATCCAAGACGGGCTGCATCCGTTGTGTTGGATCGCTGCTGTGTAGCGCTGGGAACCTGATCCAAGTCCACATAATCCGGTGCTGGAGCAGAGTTGTCTTCCTCATTCGATTCCACCGGGACCTCGGGATTTCCACTTGTGTGTGAGTTCCAAGAGGCGTGATTCTCTTGGCCTGTGGATCTAGGGGCTAAATCTGCCTGGAAGCCAAACGAGGCTGCATCTCAGGATGATTATGAACACGATCTAAGTCCATTTAATCAGGTGCTGGAGCATCTTCATCTTCATAAAATTCTGCTGGAATCACTTCTGTATGAGTTGAAAGAAGGACAATTCTCTTGGCCATTGGACTCAGGATCCACCTCTCCACTAAAAGCAGGAGATTAACGACCGCGGCTGTTAATTGAGGCTAATGCGGAAGTAACTTTATGTTGTAATCCCACCACTTGGCTGCTGGGGAATCGATTATCCAGCTCCAAGAAGCTTTTTTCCCATAGATAGTGTGTCACATGTTTAGTTCATCATCCGCCTCCTTCTCAGATAATTGTATCCGTAATAAGTGTAGTCTTTTTTTGGCGCTGGAGGCCAGAGTCTGTGAATTGGAACAATGGCTTCACACTATTGCAACCAACCTGATTAGCACCGTGGCTAGTGTGGAGCCATCCAACCAGTTAACTCCTAGGCATCCCCCAGCTAGCCCCAAGCACCCGGGGTAACAGGGTGGCATATCAGTGATCAGTCACCCACACAATCTAAAGGTAGTAACGATCCAAAGAAGTTCATCGTAGCCCACAATTATTAACAAAATATAGTTATTCTCCCGGCTAGTGTGTTAGTTTACCTTTTTGACAGTTTTGACTGCACTTCCTTCAATCTTCAGAAGTGTCATGTGATGTTGCTGTGACCTCCAGCGTTATATCCAGGTGAGAGTGGTGGTGCACCCCCTGGTTGTGAGAACGCCTTCCAGCCGTCAGGGGTTAGTCTTGGCGTTCCACAGGGCTCCATTTTAGGACCAATACTTTTTATGATATACATCATGCCTCTAGGTGATATAAAGAATCATGATATAGCTTTTCACTGATGATACGCAGCTGTACCGCTCCATGAAACCTGATCAATTAAAACCAAATTCAACAAAACTCCATGCTTGTCTCAAAGCTATAAAGGCCTGGATGACATTAACGTTCTCCTACTGAATTCAGATAAAACTGAATTTATTAAAATAGGCCCAAGTTCACTCCTTAATGACTTCCTTAAGGTAGACAACATTTCAGTGGAATCCAGTGATGAGTAGAATCTGATGAATTTTCTTTTGTTTTTGTTGTTTGGAATATTTTGTACACTTGGTTGATTATTTTGCTATTTTTTAAATTCGCTTTTATTCAACGTCTGGATTGTTTTGTTCAGTTTTGTGGACATGTGATACAGATACTGAAGTCACAGCTCAGATAAAAGCATTAAATATATATTCTTTTCTTTTTTTTTTGAGCAGACAGTTCACAATCCAATCAGAATCATTTTCACACTCTCTCAGCACCCGACTCAAACCTGGCTGCTCATTCCCACGCAGACGACTTCAACGATCACAGTGCGTTTGATGATCATCCGGTGTGTTCGTCTCTGAAGGTGCACACAAAGCCAACGAGAGGAGCGTGCGTGATGTCTACACTGCAGAAACGAGCGCATTCGACGGGATGCGGCTGCTCAAACCACCGGTTGTTCGTGTGGTTTGAGAGTAAATACAGTCAATTAGTGCGTGTTGTGTAATAAGCACTGATTGCAGGGAAGCTCGGAGGGAGAGGGAATAAAATAATGGCCTAGTCTGTGTATTTAAGGTTCAGTTTGCTTGGGTAATCTACTTAACATCAGCTAAAAAATAAAAAAGGAATCTGCGACACAACACCAGAGAGGCGTGGGAGGGGCTTGGTACCGACCACAAAAGAACAGCCTGACGACGGTGGGCAATGTGGACGGAGCTAATGAACTCAGCGAGTTCTTCAACAGCCAGTACATCAACTCCCGCTTGCTATCGCTACCCTTCAGAAGTTCCAAATGCTGCCACTTCTTCCACCTCCATTTTCCCCACCACACAGAGCAGAAATTTGGCCCAATCTTATTTGCATAATTAAGTAAGATTTAAGTCCAGACCCTGACTAAGCCAGTGTTAAATATTCTTTTTTTTTCATTTTCATTTGCTGGTATTCTTTGAATTAGTGTCCTGCTCATAGTCTGTATATATAACTGGACAAAGCGACCGTGACGTCACCCGTTAGTTTCTGAAGTTTTGTATTGAGTCGTCACTTCCTGGACGACATATTGGAGCCAAAAACAGGATGTAACCATATTTGGATGAACGGCAGCGGGGCTTACGTAGCGTTCATGCCAGGGGACTCATGGGAAGCTAATAATAGCCGCTAGCTTACTGATGTGGTAAAACTTCACCACACAGTGTCAAACAAAGTCACATGACATGTTGTTAGTGTAAACACTTACCCACAGCTGCAGTCGAGTGTATGTCATGTATAACTGTGAACATATTGAATAAATAGAACATATGAAGGTCTGAATCGGTCCAAGTTTTACTAGCGAGCTGTTACTATAGTGACACGTCAATCAAATCCCAGCACGGCAAAGATTTGTTGGATTATTTGTTGTATTATCTTAATAACAAAGCAAAAAGTTAAAGATGGATCATCACGTTTCTTACTAGAGGGTCCGAATAAAACATTTGAGACCATTATGACCCATGAAAAAAATGTACACTTTTCAGATAGAAGTTCAATGTATCGACAGGGGAAAAGCTTCTTGGAGCTGGACGATTGGTTCCCCAGTGGCCAAGCGGTGGTATTACAACTTAAAGTTAGTCCCACATTGGCCTCATTGAACAGCGCCCCCTTGGTCCTGCTGCATAAGCCAAGTTTACTTGAGCTTGAGGTCATGATCTGGTAGCCAGACATTTTCTGTCACCAAATATTTTTCCTCTCAGGGACAGATCGGTTTGGCTCATGTTTCCCCTTAATGAATAAAACCACAAAGAATACAGAGAGCAAACCCAACAGAACCACCGCGAGCAGGACAAAGGCGACAGGGTTGAGGAAAAACGTCTTTTAAAGGAAGAGAAAAACCTCGGCTCAGGATAGGCAGTTGGGGTTAGTGGACAGAGGAGAGACAAAAGAAAAGACACTGGACCGGTCCAGAACCAGCAAACACACAGCGAGGACATCAGGAGACGTATCGACCTGGAGAAGACGAGCTGATCGCAGACGTACGGCTCAGTCCTAGTCGCTTGCATGGTTCGTTCTTAATCCCTTCTAACGGTGATGACATCAATCTAATGAGAATTAAAAACCTGCAACATTAATGAATATAAATGAGTAGAGGTTATTTTGTCAATTAGCTTATGGTGAAAGGTCCCATATACACTCATTATAAATATTTTGTTAGTAATATTATCTGATTTAAAATTATGTGACTAGTGTTCAACAAAAATCCCTGCACACGCTGTTGTGCATGAACATGTCACAATTTGGACAATATTACGCATTTTGAATTACAGTCACTTAGTACTCACAGCTACTTTGAGTCTGCAGTTTGCTGCTAAATATTTTGGAGAATGAGAAATCATATCGATGATATTGAATCATATTCTTCATCTCACTCCCTTTCAGGGAAAATTGGAGCTTTCTTTCTTCTTCTCCTTTTCTTTTTTTGCATGTTAATATAACATGACACCAGCCGTGTGACTGTTTGCCTCCCTCGTCGTCATTTGACTGAAATAAATGAATAAAATAAATAAATACGAGTAAATAAAATCTTATCATTGAGTGCAGTGGAACCTATATAAAACTTTACTTCTGAAACTTTTCATATCTCATAGCAATAAAAAAGCGAGCATCAAACAGCGTGAAATTAAGCCTTAAAAAGGCTACTGTAAAACAGTGTGAATGTTTTCCTCTTTAGCTTTGTTACTATGTGTTTACAGCGAACGTACACGGAGCGCGAGCGTCTGCATAAATCACCAGCTACAAATCCACACACGGGCAAGTCCGATTGATTCTGGATTGCATTTACAAAAGGATCCTTTCGAGTCGATCGGCGGATTGATCTGCCACGTGCACACCCACTGCTGGGAAGCGCCAGGAAAAGCTGCAGTGGTGCTAATGTGGTGTTCAGTGATAGTCAAAGTAGATAAAAGCCTCCGATGCTGCCTGAATCCCGTCGTATCCGTTACAGGCGATTTTCCAAAGGTGAAAAGAGTAAAGGTTGTTTCTCTGACACTTGCACCGTCTGAGGGAATTTCCCACGGTGTGCGATCACTCCGTTGATCTCCTCGGTCTACGTGGCTCCTCCGAGGTCGGCTGGAGTCTACCGGCCTATCTGCACAACGCCAGAAGCTCAGGAACACGACACGCTACCCTGCTTCCAAAAAAGTTGATTCGTAAAACACTGGTTAAAAACAAAACGGGATGATTTGCTAAACATCAAACCTCCCAAATTCATAGAAAGTAACGCAAACAAAAAAAACGTGCCACAGGCTAAAAAAGAGAAAAGGAATTATTGAAAGAAAAATGTGAAAATGACACGTTCACTTTGACTTTGATGCTTCTAACATGTTTCAAAAAACATGAGCCAAGGTCACGTTTACTATTCTGTTCCCTCATGTTACAACCCAGTTTCTGCAGGCGTGGTTTTTCAGCTCAGGGACTCACTGATTGAGATATATTTGGAGGATGTGGGCATGGTTTGCAAACTTTTTGTGGTCACAGAGCGGTTCAGAGACAGGCAAAGCTGAAAGACCCGAGCCATTGGTCTACGGACAGAGCATAGAACACTTACAAAACTCTGAACTACAACACCCAGCGACCCTAGGCGTGGCCAAGTCATCGGAACAAAAGATGGGCTGCCTCAAAGACTCTGTGGCTGTGCCGGCCGCTTCCAGAACCGGATGTGTGGTGGCGAGTTTTGCAAATACACACGTTCATCCTCCGACGAGGATAGGGTAAAAGCAAATCACCCAGGGCTATTGCAGACATAACTTGGGTCCTTTAGAAACACTCAGGGTCCGGACAGGATTAAGTTACGGGGAGCGTTCTCAGGGGCTTAGAGAGTGGACTTTGCGAAGCTAGCCAGGCCCTCCTCGTAACACCTCACTCCATCCTTTTGCAGCACGATAAGCATTTGGGAAACGAGGAGACCAGTTTTGAATGTGAAATGTTTTCCCAGTCTTGCTTGATGTCGGTTTTCAGCGGCTCAACTGTTCAGAGTCTATTTTGTGATATATTCTGTTTCATAAAGTGCCAAAAAATTTTCAGTGATTGACATGTGAGCACTGCATCAGGTCAGTTTAGCACCCAGACTCTTTTACTCACTTACAAGATCTGTTAAAATCCCAAATATGACAAGTATGCATATCTACTTGGAAGCATTTGCTACTGTAAAATCCATATACTGTATATTGTTCAGTACTGTAGATTTTGAACTTAAAATTGTTGATGCAGCAACAGAACGTGTTCACTGACAAAGTTTTTTGTCCATGCAGAGTGATGTCCACTACAGAATCATGTCTGTTTTTACTGCAGTGCCATCTGAGGGCTCCAAGATCAAATTCATCCAGTTTTGGCTTTCAACGTGGTCCTTTGTCCTTTAATGATATTATGAACTGTAGGATATGAAATCCCTAAAGTATTTGCAATTGCACCCTGAGAAACATTGTTAAATTGTTGCACTATTTGCCGGTGCTTCACAGGCTGCAAACTGAATCAGTTCCCATTTTTACTACAGAAAGACTCTGGCCCTCATTTGTCAAATATAACGGAAAAAATGGGCTCGTTTTCACACAGAGCTCAGCGTTTATCGATCCGATCGTGAGTGTAAGGTGCGATCAAATGTCACGACGGCTCGGAGCTTGTATATGCACGTTTGGAGTCGGCGTGGACATGAGGTGTAGAACACAGTGAACAGAGTTGCCAGGCTTTTGGTGCTATGATTCATTTCCTCTTTTCTATTTTGAGATACTAGATGAAGCATGACTTGGGCGTGTGAGGTTACTCTTCTTCTTTTTCTTTGGGCTGTTCCCTTCAGGGGTCGCCACAGCCAATCATCTACCTCCATCTCACCCTATCCTCTGCAGCTTCTTCTCTCACACCAACTACCTTCATGTCCTCCTTCACCACATCCATAA
>JAQQAE010015360.1:0-12076 GCA_029823295.1 Pseudamia nigra
CACATATGCTATGTTGTTCAAAGCCATGGACTGACCACAGTGCAGAACTGTCTGACTGCCATTAAAGTGGCAATTATTGTACTTAAAAATCTTTAACAATTTATTAAAATTATCACTGTGTAAAGAAATACCAGGTATAATGTTGCACTAAACTAAGTATGTAGTTATAGAAGGCCAACATTTTCTAACATAATTGTTTTTTTGTCGGGACATTGTGAAGAATTCCAAGTGCAGCATCAGCTGTCATCCACAAATTAAACTGTATCCCTGCTATATTGGACCATCTATAGTCAAGCTGATATGGTATACCTGTAGTGTTAATTTTGCCAGCAAATTTTCATTTAGTTTCATAGAGCAAAACTAGGGCCTACTACAATTTATGTAGCGTCCTATGAAGTCTATAGCTCAGCTCTCCTAATGCGCTGTAATTTTTAAACTGAATTTTGAGACAAAAAAAGTTTTGAATATGTAGAGGTCGTTCTTTGTAATCATCAACATCATCATTACCATTATTATCATGGTTGCATTATCATAGCCTTCCTGAGATTTGGAGCTGATAGCTGATAGACGTAAGGTCCATATGCTTGGCAGCTTCAACTGTTTCCTCCACAATCAAGCTGAATTAAACTTCCAGTCTGAATCATACCGTATAACATGGTTTCAAACTCTTCCACAGGATGTCAAAACCTTTGTCCAGCACTTTTTCTGCACTTCTTCATACATGTTGCCATTTAATGGCTATTTTATTGTATTAATCCAAGTGATTGTAAAATGTAACTTACTGCTCCTACAGGGCACATATAATTATTCAGTTCATCTGCTACCATTGCACTCTGAGGCATTTACCTTTTACTGTAAAAATGTATTTTTTCCAATATTTTTTTCTTATATTAATATTGAGCATTTCCATTCAGATTATTTTATGGGCAAATGGAAAGTCCAAATTGAAACAGCTAGATGGAAATGAACCTTATGAGACACAGCATGTCCTCTGTTACCACCAGAGGAGAGAATACAGGAGCAGCTAATGCTGTATGGGGATAAGTTACAGACAAGCAGATTTGAACATTTACAGTACTATGTTGCATCTACCCTAAAATTGTGAAAAGTTGCTAAAGGGTTATTTACGTATACTCTTGGGTGGACATGTATATGCACAGCAGTCTCGTCTGTGCACTGTCAATGGACTGTCATCAGAAAAGCGTTACAGTACTTGGTTACTAGGTCTCCTGATGCCCTTGCTATGTGTTTGTGGACGTCGTCCAGTGTCTGTGTTGTTTGTTGTTCTATCTCTACTCTTTTCTTTTGTCTCTCCTCTGTCCACTAACCCCAACCGGTTGAGGCACAGGGCCACCTACCCTGAGCCGCTAGTTTTGCTGGAGGTTTTTCTCTTCTGTTAAAGGAAGTTTTTCCTCTCCCCTGTCGCCCTTGGCTTGCTCTTGGTTGGTTGGGTTTACTCTCTGTATAGTCTTAAGGTCTCTGCCTTGAATTGCGAAGTACCTAGAGATAATCGTCGATTATGATTGGCACTATACAAATAACATTGAATTGAACTTGTGTCTTCCATACAGACCAACTTGCATATCCATCAGTCTGCACACCATTTGACACAAGCTGAGTTCTGTCAAAAGAGTCCCTCTCTAAGGTTCATAGTTTCTGTAGTTTCTGTTCATAGTAGCTGCATCATAGTTTTCACCATTAATCAGTATTATTTAGATGGACACTGATGAAACTACATACCGTATTTTCTGGGTGAAAAGTCACTCCGGGACCTTAGTCGCACGAGCCAAAAAATGCATAATGAAGAAGAAAAAATGTATATTAGTCGCTCTGCAGAACAGGTTACAGTACATTTGTTAGGGGAACGCGCACAACAGCAGCCGCGCACTTGACGGAGAGCTCGCAGCACGTCTCCTGTAGCGGCTGTCAGTGTGACGAACACCCTATAGTTGAATTTATTCAAAATACAAGTCATGTATTTGTCGCTCCCCTCACCAAGCTATGCGAAAAACCGCGACTTTTAATCTGGAGAATATGGTAGATTATATAGGACATGCTAGCTTGGATGTACAGCTCCTGTAACATCTTAGAACCCTTAACCCAGAGGCCATCAGTGCTTTCATATATTTTAATTGAGAAAAGTATAAAATGTCCTTTGATTTCACTTTAATTGACATAGCATGTATTTGAAGCATGAGGTGAGTAAACTATTCCCTCCCTGCACACAATAAGACTCAAAAATAGAATGCAAGGTCAGTAGGATAGAATGTAACAACAGGAAAACTCACAATACACAGCAACTTGAATACTTTTACATACCAACCTCCCCAAATTCAGTGTTAGGGATGAAGGTGAAGAGTTGTTTTTAAACATTTCTTGTATCACTAAATAATGCTAAGCAGATATTTGATCACATAGGTAGCAGCACCCAACAAAAGTGTTCAGGGGACTTTATAACTACAGCCTGTAAAGACCAGAGCTTACAATTTATATGATTATCATTCTCATCAATCCATTCAGGACCCTGTCATCCTCGAAGAGACCACTCCCATCAGGTCTTTTTTGTTATTGGTCACCTGTTTTTTTTGTACCTGATAAAAAACAGTCCAATCAGAAGCATCTACCGTCTTGCATTCATTCACTGCATTCATGCAGCTTTTAACTCTAACAAAAAGCAACTAATGATGGGGTGCCTCGGTGGCTTACCTGGTAGCAAACACAGGCGCGGCCCAGGCCTGAAGACAATGGCTTGGGCTTGAAGCCAGCCCATACAGCAAATTTTTCCTTGAAATCAAAGTGGACCTGATTATGTTTTAGTGATTAAAGGTCAAAGTAATGAAGTAATTATGCCAAGTAATTTCAGAAATATTGCTTTTAATAAACATAACATGGACCAACAGAAAGACAACGAAAATAAGTGTATGCATCTAACAAAGAAAATCCACTTCGGCAGAAAGAAAAACAAGTCCTCTGAAAATTCCTTCACGTTCCATAAAGCAGAATCTTTTCTATGAAACAGTGAGATACACTGAATAACCAAACCATAACCACTGAGGCGGGTGGTGGCAGTAATAGAAACTATAGATCTGTAATAACTAGCAAAGCAACTGAGCCTCCTGCGTGTTTTAATTTCCCTAAGAGAGGTGTTTCTCAATGCAGAGTGGGATGGAAAAGGCCTTTTAACGGAGATATACTCAGAGCTGATTGCAGGTCATTACACCACCACAGGGAGAGACCAAAGGAAGGAGCTTATTGGTCGAAGGACAGACAAGCTCGTAAACTATTACACACACATCTACATGCACTGTGGGGATGAGATCCCCCAGTGAAGATGAAGCACTGTTAGATACGTCCACACACTTTCCAATCCACATCTCACCTCTGAACACACACACACACACACTCAGGCCCCTCTTCTCTTCCTCACATCATTTTTTTAATGATTATTTTATCACGGCTGAGTTTGTTTAAGAAACCATTAGAATAAAAAGGGCGACAATTTTCTTAATCAAGCTTAATTTATTAAAACATCAGCCAGCTCTATCAACATTAGCAGGATGAGGCAGGAAGGCAGAAAGTGGGAGACTCTTCGAGAGGAAGAGTTGCAGAAACAACGAAATGGAAAAAAAAGAAATGACTGAAAAAACAAAAATATTTTAAAAAGTCAAATGTAAATATAAAATTTAAATGTCATTAAACTATCATTAGGTAGAAGGGACTGAAAGAAGTTTTGATATTTAGTGAAAAAAAAATAGATTGGATCAGGAAAAGCCTGGAAATAAAGGTGTAATTGTTGTGTTCCTGGCAATAAAAATGTCAACCTTTGTTTTAAACCTACCAATTTAAATACTGAACTTAGAGGAATGAAATTTTACACACTGAAATGAAAACTTTCAGTGGGACTCACATAAACTTTTACAGACTTGTAAATACCCTTAATAGTATTGTTAAAATAGAGATCAGTCTCAGTTTGAATGATTAATATTTTAGCTTGCAGTTTTTCAGGTAGTTGTTGCTCTTCAGGCAAAATAGAAAGCCCCCTTTACACTTATTCGGAACTAGCAGGAATCAAGCATAACCAGCTGGACTGAAGAAAATCGTGCTAAACTCAGGAACTTGTAGGAATGCCCCTGGAATACTTAGAATGTTTCTAACCTGCCTCCAATTATTCTTGCCATTCCGGCTGTACTGTATTAGCTCTGGAATGCTGCTTGAATGTAGTTGGAACACAGTAGGAATATTGAGAATGCTGTTCGAATGCAGCCAGAATATTTAGAATGCACTTCCAGTGCGGTCCACTTGCAGGTTGGAAGGTGCATTCCAGCTCATTTGAGGTTCTTTAGGGGCCAACATTTGAAGGCCCACAAGAATGGGCCTGATTATTTGGAATGCACTCAGATTGCAGTCAAAATTTTGGGGATATAAAAGAAATGTCAGGAGTTCCAATTTTGAGTCATGCACAGGAACGTTGCAATAAGGCTGCTTTTCCAATAGGATGTGGACACCAAGTGTTTAGTGTTCTTTATTCTCCATTTTTCATTATTAATTTCTTAATTGATTCCTGGTTGATCTGTCAAAAAATACTGATCTGACCACTAGTTTGTTGTAGTAAAGCCTCTCATTAAACAGATGACATGAGACATTATTTGTAAAGCATTCATTTTCATTATGGTTCTCTTGGTGAGAAAGAAATCTACTCCGCCAACCAAAAGATAAAACATAGCTTTGGTAATGAGTGCATTGCTTAGCAGTAAAATGTCACATTCCTGGAATTAATGCCCATGTTGTGTTGAGATTTTTCAAATTGTTTTACAAAAATCACAATTATCACCATTTTCATCTTTGGGGAAAAAAGCCACAACTCCTTCTTGTTGAGCTTGACTTCAGTCGGTCAGACAGTGGCATCAGCTTGGATGTGTACAGTTCTGATCATTTGTCAAATGGAAAATGTTCTTATATTGTCTTCCTACATGTTTATTCCAGATGGGCAAATATCAGACTTTGACCCTCAAAAACTGCATCAAGACAGCATTTGCTTAATTTAATTTAACAGGAGAATGAAAGCCTCCCACTCATGACCTTAGTATCTGTTAAGGGATGCTGGCTACTACTCTGTCAATAGGAAACATCTTCATACCTATACACATGAATAGGTTGGCTTTCCAGTTGTATATAATAAACATCAGCTGTGTTAATCTCTTTCAAAAGAAAAGAAAAAATCCCTTTTTTTCCTGCTGTGGTTGGGCTGCAATGGGAAGTGGTTTTGGTTTTCAGCTTGAAAGTCATATGCATTCATAGAACTGACAGTTGGGAGATGACAGGAAAGAATAGGAGACATATGTCGAATACTATACAAGACTGATCTCCATCTTATTTTCGAAAAAGGGGAGTAGTGTTTATGGCTGGTATCTTAACCCTTAGTCCACATAATCACAAAACAACAATACTTAAAACACTAGCACTAATTTGTATCATCTAATTAACTGTAGAGTTTAGGTTAATTCAGGAGTCAGCCAACAGTGTATCAGGCTTCAACTAAACCAGAACATCGCAAGCTGCGGGGTCAGTGCGTGCCCTCTTCCCCCCGCAGTTCACGGGGCACCTGGTGTTGGATCACTGAGACTGATTTGCGGTGGTCCGTCACCAGCTGCCACAGACTCAGAAACAAAGATGTGTGGATCAGTAGTGGAGATAAATTTTGCACTCCCATCACTGACCAACACCAAAAGACAGAAGAAAGAAAACCTGAAACACACATGGAGCAGCAGAAATATTTCATCTGACATTGTGGATTGTCTGCATTCTAATTTTTTTAGATTTAATCGCACACACCAAAATTGTCTGTGAAGATTCTCTGTCATCCAGGTCATGATATCCAAGGCGTGTGGTTTTCCTTCTGTCAACTGGACTGGAAATTTGGTTTGGAGATGTTTCACTACTTATCCAGGAAGCTTCTTCAGTTCATAACTGAACATGTTTTTCTTCTGAAGAAGCTCCCTGGATAGGAAGCGAAACGTCTTCAAACCAAATTTCCAGTCCAGTCAACAGAAGGAAAACCACACACCTTTTTCAATTATTCATGACACACAGTCAACTTTGTCATAATAAATTTTATCAAATGTAACTTAACTTTTACATAATGAATATATGAGTGCAGATGTTTAGGTACGGTACATGTCAATCAGAATATATCACACAGATTCAGTATGTCCACCCTGACTCCAAACTTGCATACACAAGCTCAGAACTGTACTGAGATTTGATCGTACCCCATGTCCACAATCAAACTGATAAATGCTGAGCTTTGTGTGAAAATGAGCATCCACCTATTTTTCAGTTTTCACTGTTTTTCTCCTTTGATAAATGAGAACACTGAGCTTGATCATATTGTTAAAGAAGAAAGTAGAGGTAATCATCTGAGAACCATTGACTTTTCAAATCTGAACATTCATTTCTTTTAATCTTGAAATTGAACTTAACCTTGAGAAAAGCTAATGATAATGTTCCGAAAATAAAACCCTTACAAACAAACAGATGTTGAAGAGCAGATGATGCTGCAATTCTAAGAACTGTAGACAGATTTTTTTTCAGACTCCGTAGCTTCCAAACATTCTTAAATAAGTACAAAAGAAAATCACCTACCATCTAAATACTTAGCTCTTTGACTTCAAGCAAATTAATCCTCATTCCCAAAACTTCTTACCCGGGAATTATAGCACATGATCACATCACCAGGAACGATCACTAGTAAACCAATTTCCCTACGCGGCTCTTTTTGTAAACTCACCCAGCCACCTTTAACACTCTCTCCACTAATGCTCCTTGTGTGTATTGATGTACACCGTTGACGAGTCAATTCAATTTACCTTAGGAAAATGGTTAGTGTTTTTATTAGGTTAATTAGCCGGCCCCCAGCGGGAGCTGCAGGATGAGCAAGATAAGAGATGAATTCACAGCTCTCCTGTAATGGCCAACAGGCTAAAGACTGTCAGAGAACAGTAATTTGTCATCATAGAAAAGGGATCATATGCTGTCACTTTGTACAGACATGCACAAATAGGCAGCAGCGCACAAACCACACTTCACCGTCAATTCAATTTTCAATCAGACAGAGATATTAAGAGGAAATCTCACAAAAAAAAAAAAAATCAACAGACTGGACACAGTGCACAACATGCAAAGGACCTGTTTTTTAACAGTTAAAGAGGAGATGCTGTAATTACAGTTTTAGGAATATTTCACATATTTCACTCTTGTTCTTTGTTTTGTGATTTTTAAATGGCATTGTTGTTGCTTGTTGTAAAACATGTGCCATTGTTTTACTTACAAATATTCAGTTTAATTTAGGACAACTACTTGTAACGTAATGGCTGTAAGCTTACCAACAGGACTTTCTGTCAGATACTTGGGGTCAGTAAATTCTTTATAATTGAAATCAGGCAGGATTTTCATATTGACACTGCAGAGTCAGAAGTTGTCTTTCTTCTTTTTGACTTTACCAATTCCATTTTAAAATCTGTTATATTTTGAATATACTAAAGGGAAGCCTGATCCCACAGACAATTGAACAGCCAATAAGATATCAGCGTAATACCTGTAATTTACTTTACTGTAATATGTTTGTTGTGAATTGCATATTCCATATTACATTGCTACTAATATTAAGCTTAAACTGCAAAATTCAAAACTGTAATATTTACCCCAAGCATAAGACATAATTACATTTTAAGTCTTTGTTCTCATATTATATCTGTATTTTAAATTCCTATAGTTGACTTGAAGAGTCTGACTCCAGACGGCACGTAAGTAACAAATGTCTGGTAAGTTAATCAACAAGCCTGTGATTGTACTGTTGCATAAATATGCATAAACTCAGCTCAAGTAGAAAAACAAGCAAAACAAAACAACCTAATGATGACAGCAATGTACACTTGCAGCTGAAGTGACACATGTCACATGCATATAGAGAAATCAACAGATGAACAAAAACACATCCACTTCTCTTCTTAGGGTATGGGCTTGAATGAATACCTTGCATTTGACATGCCGACTGTACACACTGCAGCATGTCCCCTGTTGAGCTTCCACAGTCAAGCACAGTACATGTGCAGTGGCGACAGGCAGATGCAGGCCTCCCTTGCCAAAAGCCTTATTGATTGGGATAAAGGTCTTTTGATGAAGCAGATTGCTCATCAGGCTGGAACGACATGCTTCTCAGACGTGACGCCTATTCAGACCAGCCCAGGGGCCCATCGAATGAGGCATGCTGTCCTGAGTGTGTGTGTGTTTTTACCCTGTCTTGAGCGATCACACTTAAGATGAGCGGCATTGATTGGAGTTTAGACCACCTGGTCACCCTGACCGCACCCTAACATGTCCTATGCTTGGGGGATAGGACATGACTGGTGGTGGGCAGTGACCTTCATGGTATGTACATCACAGTGTCTCAATTGTTAAATTAGTTTCTAATGGACCAACACAAGCTTATGCAGTAAGTGAACAAATGTTATAAAACCTAAACATGCTGTATTTACACAAGTCTGTCCACTGTTTAAAATGAAATTTAACTCAAAAAGCAAATGCGTTGCATGACAATGTAAAATGCAAAACCACAATGTCATGTGATCAAAAGAAGCTCAGTTGATAAGTTAGTGTAACTCACTAGTCAAGCTGTCTAAACAAACCACAAACCAAACAACAACTGTGTTACTTGTGTGGAACAAAATTATTTTTTTGTCTGACATATTGTACATCACATATTCAAAAAGTTCATCTGTTCAGTATGGTAATCTGTGATATTGTTCTGATTAAACACAGACATTTAAACATATCTGGTTGTACTGTTTGACTTGGAGCTTTCACTTTTTTATTGCACAGCTAAACTGGACAGGACTGGAACGACCAACACACAAATTGGCTGTAATAGTCATATCAGATTCTTTGACAAAGTCTGGATTCCTAATGTCGTCCCTACAGTGGAAAAACAACACTGAATGAAGAATACTGAGAAACACTTCTTCTTGAAAACCTGTCCTGCACGCTTTCTGAAGATATCACAGGACATTTGATAAGAAAGGACAACCAGTCCTTAGACATGATGGACATGAGGGACAATTGGAACTGACTACAGCCAACCCTAGACTTTTGGAATTAATGCTATTGGCTTGTTTGTGCCTGTGCATTTATTTGTATTATGTCTGTGAAGTTATGACTGTGATTTCTTAAGACTGTTAAAAAAAACACGGCAACAGACAGACGGACAGATTTTTCTCACATCTGCTAACCATTATTCACTTTAATCAGTAATATAGTGTTTTTCAAGGTCTTTTGTTACCTTCACCAATACCTTCTTTTTTTTTGCTCCATCCAGATTTTTATTGTTTCAAAAGCCTGTCAGGTGAAGAAGTTGTAACAATACAAGAGTCTCAGCTCACCTACATGGGCAAACCAAATATTCTCTCAGAATTTTGGGAGGTTAAGGAGTCATCCAAGGGAGAGAAAGCATTGAAGAGGTGGAAACTGTCCATCAGCTCAACCAACTGTCTCTTTTTTAGCATTGCTGGGATACTGAACCGCTGAATAATTGATTAGGATTGATTTAAGCTCGGCCCCGACCTGATCCAGCATGGACAGGCAGTGGCATCCGAGCATGAACATATATGTGTGTGTTGTTATGTGCATTTGTTACTGCCAGCTTTGTGTTTCTACTTGCATGTATTTAGCACATTTGCAATAATCAGCACACTCCAAAAAAACTGCGTGGCACAAAAAAAAAAAAAAAAAAAAAATGAGCAGGGGTTGGGGATTGGGCAGTGTGTTCATCTTTAAAAGCTCCAGACGTGCTCCCAGAATTAAATATTTAGGCAGACGAGGCCTTGACCTCCCTGTGCTTGCACAGACTCCTGGTTGACATTGATTTCTGACAAGACAACTGGGACACCATTACAACAAAATGCACTATAGCCAATCCACAAATACCCTCTGACACTTTCGCCAGCTTAACCCCCCACTCACCCACCCATCCCATCTACACTCCTACCCACCTTTGCCTCTGTGTTTGTGTGTGTCCACTGAGATGGACATAACTCAAGGTCTTCCAGCCCTATATCAACTAACAGGATTTCTCTTCACCACTTGAGACTGTTGACCTGGGAAAGTTGGTACCACACAGGCATTATATACCAGCATTTAGTTACTATTAAATAATAATCATTTATTATCTATGGTAGATTGGTTATATTTTGAGAATACATTGTACTTTCAGTTAAAAAAAATCTAGCTTTTTTAAAATATTTCAAGTTGTTTATTTATTCTGTAAAACATAGCCATTTGGACATTCTTGGTCGCTTCTCCAGGAAATGACAAAATACCATTAAAATACCACTACAATAACTTTCTGTTACAGTTGGACAAGATAATGTTGCTTGGGACAAGGACCAATCCACTAGAGTCTGGGAGTCTGGATCTAGAAGATTTTTCAAGAATTCTTCACCATTGTGAGATAAGTCCAAATTCAATATTTGACCTTGTAACGCCACAAATAGCACCCGGAAAATTTAGCGAAAAAAAAAAAAACACACACACAATAACACAATAACAGATTCTATCAATCCACAAATTTTGATCCAGATATGGGCAATATACTAGATATAGTGATACAGAATGCTTATACAGTACTTACAGTGGTTGAGTAAAAATATTATCTACTGTAAGTGAGCAAATAAACCTATAGATATGTAACTGACACCAAATTGTAGTTGAAAGTCTGCTGATTCAGTAATGTGCCCATGGATTTGATGTGCCTTCAACATTTTTGGATCCAGAAGAAAACCACCATGATCGAAATTTTTTTGGGTGAATACCTGTTGAGCTAATTTGAACGAGTTTTAACCAGACTCAGAAAGAGTGATCCTATTCATCAAGTACTGGGTTTTCTTCACTGGCAACCTGTGAAATTTAGAATACAATTTTAAATCCTCCTCTTATCATACAAAGCCCGAAATAATAAGGCTCCATCCTATATCAAAGACTTTATTGTTCTCTACTAGTGATCGACTGATATGGGTTTTTCAGGACCGACACCGATACCAATTATGAGCAGGTAAGGAGGCCAATAACCGATATTTGGAGCTGATATTCATTTGCAGCAAAAGTGTAAAAATTGGCATAAAAATGTTGAATAATACAAACATGTAACTTTGTTTAAATGCCTAAAGCATGTTTATTTAACTAAACAAATAGAAAATAAATAGCTCCAGAAGTACATGGATCCTAGACGCACAAGTTATTGTAACAGTCATGAGCCGTAGAGTTTTTCATGTGACTTTCATGCAAACACACACTACATTCAACCTATTGCTAATACATAATGTACTGAGAGCAGGACCGGCGAGCTAATGTTATGCTAAAAACTAGTCAGCCTTCATCTCAGCGTACTTCCCTGCAACAAAACAAGACTGAATTGAATTTCTTACGCACACTCTCTCAGTCACACACACAGGCTTCTACAATCGCGGACTGTTTCCACATTGATATTACCAACTGCATTGCTTCAAGTAATTCACAGACATGTTGGGAGGTGCTACTAGCTTAGCAGAGCTGCTAATGTTTACTCTGTTTATTCTCAACACGACAAAACACATCTCTGCTGTGTGTGTGTTTGTGTGTGTGAAGACAGTCTCCGCTTTGGTGTCTTTGCCACGTACACTTGTTTAACCAATCAGATGGCGCCGTGGGCAGAACAATGCTGGAGACAGAAGTACAGATGTAGCGGGTTTCATTTGGCCGTACTGCCGCAGCAATAACGCCGCGGCGTTGTACATGGGGGAAGGGGTGGTGGAGGGTGGGGGGATTGTTTTTCCAACAGTAGCTGCATTGAGCATTTTCTAGCAGCAAAGTGGGATCGAATCCGAGGTGCAGACGTTTCTGTGTCTGGTGGCTCAGACAGAATTCAGAGGGAGCTGGATGGAGCCGTGAGGCACGATTAGAAGTGGTTCAGTCTAATGGAAACTTACCGAGAACCTGATAATGGTGAGTGTTTTTAACTTAATGCTAAAGCATCTTTAATGTTACTTAT